>JAJIBD010004556.1:0-192345 GCA_021461705.1 Cryptotis parvus | reverse complement strand
GATGAAGAGAAAAGATGGAGACAAGGGCCATCAGGATGGACTCCATGGCGGGCTGGAGTTGAGGTTATGGAGCTGCAAGCAGCAGGTGGCTGTCAGGGAGAATAAAGCTGATATACCCAAAGAGCAAAAACAGGGTGGGGGCTAGCCTGCCCTGAAGTTATGTGTTTGTTTAGAAGCCCCCCACCTTTTTTAAAATGAATGTTTTTGTTTTATGGGCTGCACCTGGTGGTGCTCAGGCTTATTCCTCGCTATGCTTCCAGGCATCACTCCTTGGAGGTTCTTGGAAGACCATGTGGTGCTGGTCTTGTGGGGATTGTACCAGGGACAGTAGCATGAGGCAAGTACCTTAACCCCTAGGCTATCTCTAGCCCCTCACAACCCTCTTGTATGAAGTCATTAAATTTTTATTGGCTTTTGAGCTGTAAAATGAAATGATGGAAACTGAGGTGGCGATGTGGGCTCTGATCCCAGCCGATCTGGCTTGAATTTGTTAGCTATGTGCTCTCGAGCAGGTTACCCAACTGTTCTGTGCTTCACTTCTCTCTCAACTATCAAGTAGATCCATCCTTCATTTTTTTTTTGGGGGTCACACCAAGCAATGTTCAGGGATTACCCCTGGGCCTGAACTCAGGAATTACTCCTGGTGGTGCTCGGGAACCATATGGGATGCTGGGGATTGATCCTTGGTCAGCTGTGTGCAAGGCAAAGCGCCATACCTGCTGTACTATGGCTCCGGCCCCAACAGTCCCTGTCTTCATCGGGTTTATTTTGAGGACTAAACGAGCACATACAAGCTGTTACATGCTGTGAACAAGGTTTCTTCTCAGCCATATTTTATTCCATTCAACAGCCCAAGTGCCTCTTTCACAAGACTTACGCTCATGCCTTTGCTCCTTGGGTCCTGGAGGGATAGCAGCAACTTTTGGTCTTCTTTCTCCTTCTGATTTTCTTTTTTTTTAATTTTTAAATTTTTTATTATACCACCGTGAAAAATTACAAAGGTGTTATGGTTCTGGATCAGTATTCAGCCCATCCCTCCACAGTGCCCCATTTCCACCACATGTCCCCCGCCCCCCAGGTCCGTTTCTCTTTTCTTCTCATTCTCCTTATTTTAACTGTGGTAGCCCTGCAGATATTTAGAGTTACATCTCTTTGGTATTCGGGTGAGTTTTGTCTCTCTTGACTTACTGATTGATCGATTGATCAATTGATTGATTGATTACGACCCCAGCTGTGCTCAGGGCTTATTCCCTGGCTCCATGCTCAGGGATCACTCCTGATGTGGTGTTGGGGAATCAAACCCAAGTCAGCTGTGAGCAAGGCAAGTGCCCTACCACTGTACTGTCTCTCTGGGCCTGCTGGCGGCTGCTTTCCTGGCCTCATCTCCCCACATTCAGTCCCTGAGTAAGCTCTCCCAGAAGTCTTGGGTTTTTAAGACCCCTTAAATACCCCTTACTGTCAGTTCAGTTTATTACCAGCTCCAACTTCCTTCCTTAACTCCATTTACAAACAGGACATCTTCATTTAAGTTCAAAATAGGCCTCTCAAACATAATTTGATCTCACGGACACCCTTAATCTCCCTAAAATATTCTAGATTATATTAACCAAATTGTACCAATAATCAAACTGTACCAATAACCATATTATACCAACATCCAACTATTATCAATAACCAAACTATACTCTCACTACAATATTCCTGAAATGGCAACTCCTAGTGGGGGTCAAACTAGAACAACAAAAAGCCCTTAGTATTGTTCTGGACCCTTCTCCTCCTCATGCCCACCATTGGAGCACTCTCTATTTTTCAGCCCACTTGCTAGCCCTGGGTTTTGTTTTGTAAATGAATGGTTGCTTCTTTCTCTCTGTAAGCCTTTTACATATGCTTATGCCAAAGGATTGTTTTGAGTAGACAAGGAAGACAGTTAAGGCAGTGCATTTATTAATTAACTCTGAATTAATTATTCCTGGGCTTCTGTCATATTTCTTAAAAACCTGTTACCTTTATATTGGTTCTAATTCCTCACATCCCCAAAAGGAGGGTTCCACTGTGGGATTGGATGGAACCAGGAAAGAGATCACCCCAGATTCAACATGGGGCAACTAAGTGTCCTTCACAATGTTCTGAGAGCAAGAACTTAGAGCAAGCTCAGTTCTGACCTAAGATAGCAGTGAATCAACAGGACCCTGAAGAAATTGGGAATGATCAATCTGGTGAGAGGAACACAGGCTGGGCTAAATGACGTGATATCCCCAGGAAAGTTCACCCTAATCCTGGGTGTAGATAAATGTCTGTCTCTCTTACTGTGTTTATACAAAAATGACTAGAAATATTATTGAGATGTTTACCAGCCAAAGATGAGAGAAAAACATCTCACCCTGGGTTCCTGCCTATAGCCCCTCCCGCAGGGGCATGGTCCCTGGCACTTTTGCCCGGAGTTAGGGGGAAGCTCCCTCTTACTTCATTTTTTGGGGGATAAAGAGCCTTTACCTCTTGTAACTCCCTTCCCCTAGCCCTTTTGTAAAAACATAGGTCTCTGATAGATTTCACTCTGGAGTATGGTATGTGTGTGGAGTAGTTGGAGTGAGGAGTGGAGAAATATTAAAGCCTTAGATTTTCTAGAACTTGTGGTCATGCTTCTTTGTCCATCAGCCAGAGGGGATGGTTGTTGGCTCCAAATGCAGCCAGCGAACCCACCAGACCCCCAATATCTGTTGGGGACCCCAGTAGCCCCAAAACACCATCATGAGTCAAATATCTAGAATAGGGACGTCTGAATAGGGATGTGCAGGAACAGTGCAGCTCCCATGTTACTGCGCTGGTTTAAGCCCTGTGTCTCCCCTGTTGTGTGTCCTCTTGGTAGAATTCAATGATTGACTAGGTCCTGGTGCCCTACTAGTAAAGTGCTTCAGAATGCTCATACATAGGAAACTCACAAAGAGGGACTTTTTCTCTTGTTTAATTGGGGGGGGTCCTGAATCCAGTGGAGCTTAGGGCTTACTCCTGGCTCTTTGCTTAGGAGTGATCCTCGGCAGGTTTGGTGGGGAACCTTATGTGGCACAGTGATTCTAATCAGAGTCAATCACAAACAAGGGAAGCATCATACCTCCTGAACTAGCTCTTCTTCCCAAGAAGTACTTTTTTTTTCTTTTTTGGGTCACATCCGGGCGATGCTCAGGGGGTTACTCCTGGCGGTGCTCGGGGACCATACGGGATGCCGGGGATCAAACCCGGGCGGCATGGATCGGCGCGTGCAAGGCAAATGCCCTACCTGCTGAGCTATCGCTCTGGCCCCAAGAAGTACTTTTTTAAATAAATACAAATTTTAAAAATATCTCCAACACAGAAAGAACTTTTCGCTACCCCTAGTCCCCTACAGTCCGTTTTGAACACAGCAGCCTCCAGATCCTGCCAAAGAGGCTGGGTGAGACAGGGCCAGGAGCCAGGCCCGTGATAGCTGGGTCTCTAACTTTAGTTTCCAGTGCTCCCCTGGCTTAATCTCGGTCTCCTGAACTCTTGTCCTCTGTTCCTTTTGCCCTTTCTGGTCAAAAGTTACTATGTTAGACCTTCCTGGACTCCTCCAACCCTCCTGTCTACTCTCCCTGATTTCCCGCCACATCTGGTTACCACTGGGCACTGTTTGCTAGTAGCTGATTATCTTTCCTTCAAGTGTCCAAGATTTGCCATGGCATGCCCTGTTTTGCTCACTCTTGGTCCTTAGGACCCTGCACCAGCCCTTGGTACATAGTAGGTGCTCAAGAAATATCAAGCAGAACAAACAAGTGCCACTCTTTTGTCTGGACTCCTGAAATGCAAGTCTCAGTCATTCTTGCAGAACTCGCTTAAAAAAGGGTTTTGAACTGGGAACCGCCTCCTTTCAGGTCTGGATCCAGGCCCCCACCAGGCTTGCATGGTGCTCTGCAGGTTACCAGGAGAGCCAGGGAGGGCAGGCATAATTAGTAAGTCTCCTGCCTTCCCACAGAGCTCCATAAACATTTGTTGGAGAGGGGGAGAAAAAAGCTTTCTCAGTCCCTCTGGGGATGGAGGCAGCCCCACTGAGCAAATAGGCTGGTCCTCTGGAACACATCTAAAAAATACTCATGGCACCTTTCATTCATGGGCTCAGATTCTGTCTACTTGTGTCCTCCTTGCTTTATAGCAGCGGTCAATCTGGTTCGCCCCGTTTCTTTAAATAGTGTCCCCAAATAAGGCCTCGTACACCGTAGGTGCTCAATAAATGGTGTGTCCGGAGGCTTTTATATGAGCCATTAGGCTGCCTTGCAGCACCTAAGCTCCAGGTCCCTGGCTGCAAGTGGCAGCGCTGGGATTCCACTTCCAGGTTCTCTGGGCGGGCCGCCCCAGTTCCGGGTGCGCGGCTGCCGGGAGAGCGCTGGCCGCGGGCGGGGCAGTCAGGGACTGACCCCTCCCTGCCCAGTGCCTTCCGCATCCTCGCCCGCGAGGCCGGCGAGCATGATCAGCTGCAGACTCTCGCGTCAGCGAGCCCCGAGCCAGCGGCGTGGCGGGAGAGGATGCAAGACCACCTGCCCTGCATACTCACCCCCGGCCGGCCCGGCGGTGGGCGGGACTTCGGCCCCGCCCTCCCGTCCCTACCGCGGGCCCCGCCCCGCCTCCCGTCCCTACCCGCGAGGCCCCGCCCCGCCCCGCCCCGCGCTGGCCCCGCCCCATCGGCCCGCCCGCCCCCGCACCGAGCTCCATACTTGGCGATGGTCGCTGCCGCGCGCGCTCATTGGCCGAGAGCGGGCTGCGTGCGGGAGCGGCCGGGCCCGGGGCGGGGCGGGGAAGGAAGGTGGCGGCGGCCCGGCGCGGGGGGGGGGGGGGCGCTGACCCGGATGTTCACTCCTGGGCACCGGGGAAGTGGAAGCGCCGGGCCCTGCTGCGGGGGGGAGAGCCACAGACGCCGGGACCGGGACCGCCGCCGCCGCCGCCGCCATGGTAAAGGCCGCAGCCCCCGGCCCCCCGGCCCCGCGCGCCCCCGCAGCCCGCTACGTCCTCCCGGGCCGGCGGAGGGTGGGTTCTCCTGGTGGGGGAGGGGCGGGGTCCCGGCGCCCAGGTGGGCTCCATCCCTTCCCTCTCCCGAGGGGGCCGCGACCCCCCATCCCGTCCCCTGGCTTCCCCTTCCCGACCCCCGCCCGCGCCACTCCTCTCCGTCTCTGCGTCCCGGCTGGGTCTGCCCTGTTGCCTCGGCTCCACCGCCCCTGGGTCGGTGGTTCCATCCTGGCAGTCCCCTCCGGGGCGCCAGGCGTTGGTGCCCCTAAACCCCCTCCCAAGGCCCGGGCTGGGTTGCCTGCCCCCGACTCCCGGGCCGTGCTAGGCCGTCTCTCCCTCCCGGGGCCCAGACAGGCCCAGGCTCCCCTCCCTACGGTCCTGGCTAGGCCTGCCCTGTCCCTCCGGCCCACACCCCCCGGGTTCCGCGGGGTTCCGCTCCTCCACGGTTCCGGCTGGAATCTCTGGTACCTGCGCCTTCCTGTCTGGGCCTCCCCCCCCCAGGGACTCACCCCCCCCCCCTCCCCGACCCCTGTGCCTGCCCCCCAGGACCCCTGCCCCGCACTTCTCACTACTCGCGCGCGTCTCCTGCCGCCGCCCGCACCTCTGTTCGAGCCCCTTGTTCGTGGCCGTGTCCCCTTGCTGAGTGGGCCCGAGGAAGTCGTCGGGGGGGGGGGGGGTGGGGTGGACCCCCGGGGAGGCCAGGGCGGGCCTCGGTGTGCCCGGAAGGCAGCGCCACCCGCCAGCGCTGTCGCGGCGGGGGATGAGGGGGGGGGAGCCGCTCGGGGATGAGCGCATAATCGCCCCTGTGTGGCCCTCACGTCTTGAGAGCGGGGCACTAGGCCCCGAGTCCAACATCTGGCCCGGGCACGATGAACCCCAACAGGCGCAGCCTCCCTTTCCCCCTGAACTGTCAGCTAGTGAGGGTCGGAACTGCTGATTATGGAGGAGGCTCCGCAGATCAGGTGAGCCTGCTGGGGAGCAGTGCCCCCCTCCACCTGGCGTTCACTACTCAGGGATCTGAGGTTCACTACTCAGGGATCAGTTCGTCTAGGGGACACCCATTCCAGACCCCTTCCCCTGCTTCCAATTGCCCTGCCCTCCTCCGCTTTGGAACCTTCCATAACAAGGGCTAGGGGCCCGCTGCCTCACCTGCAGAGTCCTGAGAGTGAAGCGAGGCCCTGGGCTTCCTCCTGCCCCCTGCCCAGCGCCACAGATGCTGGTGGGTGGACTTTGGGCCCGGGTTTGGAGGATCTTGGTTCCTTGTTTAGTGAAGGATGTTGCTGCAGAAAACTGTGACTAATTCGACTTGCAAAGTTCTTTCCTGGGTGCTTTTCTTTGTATTGATTTAAAGCAGTTGACAGCTTTGAAAGAGAACTGACTTAGCATAGGGGTGGCTTAGTTCCTGGCTGGGGGGGGAAGAACTTCTCAGGCAGCTCAGGGTGAGGACTTGGAAAGGGAACTGAAGATTTTAAATGGACTCTGAGGGGAAGGGGGAGCAGGGTGAAGTGCCTTGCCTTAGCCCTTGATGCCTGATTGTCCCGTAGGGATAGGGAGAGGCCAGAAGTGACCCAGGACACATCTAAGAGTCCTGCATTCACATCCTGTGTGGACAGCCTGAAAGAACCATGACCGGGGCAGGAGAGAAGTCGCCCAGTGCGGTGCTGCTCCTTGGAGCCCTGTCAGGCAGTGGAGGATGCTGCGGTTCGGGTTCCTCGGAGTGTTGCTCTAGAAGGCTGTCCAGCAGGCCCCGAGCTTTGTCCCAGGCTGCTGTGTGTCAGGTGTCAGCGACAGTTTACAAAGCATGACACTGGGGTACCCAGAGATGGCGGCTTTTTATTATCTGCAGTCCTGGGCGGTGCCCTTTGCTTAGGCAAGCTGGTTGGGTGAACAGGCCCAGTGAGGTGGCCGTGGTCATCGTGGGGCCGAGCTGGGGGCTTCTGTCCTCTCTCTGTGACTGCACCTGGCCAGGAAGGAAATGGCTTGGAGTGTTCTCTTTTGGGATGTGTCCTGCCCATGGATTTCATGCTCATCTCAGTCTTTAAATTAGTTGTACATGCTTATTGTCAGATAGGACCATATTTCATCTCTTGCAATGTATTGGATGTATCAAACCAGCGCAGATTGTAGATCACTGGAGTACAGCAATACTGTTAGGAGTTCTTAACTCACTGGTAAATGTGTTAAGAGCAGGATGCTTTATAGTGTATTTGATGGGAGAACAAGGATTAGCTTGATCTCTTGTCCTTTGATGGAAATGGCAGTTTGAGATTCAGAATTTTGGGGGGTAAGTTCCATGAATATTGTTGGCATTAGTTAAACATGCATAGGGTTGGAGAAATAGTATAGGAGGTAAGGCTCTAGCCTGCCTTGCATGTCATCAACCCTCATTCTGTCCCAGGCACTGCATTGGGCCCACAGAACACCATCAGGAATGACCTCTGAGCATAGAGCCAGAGTCAGGAGTATCCCCCTGAGCCCCTCTGGATTGGATATGCCCTCCACCCCGACACATTCCTTCCACAAATGCATAGGCAATTGATATTGATTTAAAAAAAAGGAATTTATTTGCATTTCTTAGGTAATACTCTCACCCTGTCATAAGTGCTTTAGTTTCAATCTACTTTTCCTAACATAGCTGTAGGTTCTAAGCTGGGCATTTTTTCCCATCTTAAAATTCTGGGGCTGGAGAGATAGTGTAGTGGGTAGGGGTGATTGCTTTTGCATGTGACTGACCTGAATTTGCTGAGCACTGCCAGGAGTGACTCCTAAGTGCAGAGGCAGGAGTAACCCTTGAACATTACCAGGTGTGGCCCAAAAACTAAAAAATAACTTAGGATTCTGGTACTGTTCACAGGTACTGTAGCGTAAACGGTGGGGAGGTGCTCCCATGGGCTGGGCCCCTCAGCCCACAGATGATTTTGAAGGAAGCTGATGGCAGAGGTTGTAATATTGTTGCAAGGTAACAATCTTGGTTTTTTCTTTTTTTTCTTTTTTTTGCTTTTTTGGGTCACACCGGCAATGCCCAGGGGTTACTCCTGGCTCTGCACTCAGGAATCACTCCTGGCAGTGCTCGGGGACCATATGGGATGCCGGATCGAACCCAGGTCAGCCGTGTGCAAGGCAAACGCCCTACCTGCTAGACTATGGCTCCGCCCTCCCCCCTAAACAATATTGTTACAAGGTAAAACAATATGGTTGGTCCTACTGTGTTTTGGCTGGCTTCCTGGTGTAGGTGAGATACTTAGCTCTCACTCCTATGTATATTATACAACCTACTTATCTAAACCCATCTGGCCTCTTTTTTGGTGAATGCTCAGGAAAGAAGTAATCAGTTGTTTGAGATTCAGTAGAGCAGAATTCGTATGCTGGGAAGCAAATATTCCTATTCCTAACTTCTTTCACATTCCACAGGGAAGAGAAAAGGACAGATGAGGGAAGTGACCGAGCGGGTTTACTCAGTGTAGGATTCCTGCGCTCGACTGGGAGCTGCCTCCGTTAGGGCAGAGTGGCTGCCGCTTGGCATTTCACCCCGTGTGGATTCTGTTTGCTGCCCTGTGTACCCAGGACACAAGATGGGAGAGACATTGGATCTGCTGTCACAACTAGGAAGGGCACAACTCAAGGTTGGGGGTTGGAGGTGGGTGTCACTTTTTTTTTTTTGCTTTTTTTTGGGGGTCACACTCGGGCGGTGCTCAGGGGTTACTCCTGGCTCTGCACTCAGGAATTACTCCTGGCGGTGCTCGGGGGACCATATGGGATGCCAGGGATCGAACCCAGGCCGGCACAAGCCGGCCGCGTGCAAGGCAAACACCCTACCCGCTGGGCTATCGCTCCGCCCCTGTGGGTGTCACTTTAGCTGGAGTTCCGGAGGTGAAGTCCTGTTTGATGTGCCGTAAGCACCTTGCATGAGCTCTGGCAGGGCACATGAGAGAAAGTTGGTGCTTGTGCCAGGCTATACTGCCCAACGTTTTGGAGTGTGCTTGTCTCCACTGCCGCTGTTGGCAGTGAGCTTCCCTGCAGGCATTGTCTGAAGCCCGCCAGCCGGGACACAGTCTGTGATTGTAACAAACCAGGGAAAGCCAGCCCTTCTCATCTCGGTTGCCACCTTGGTGAGGAGCTTCTCGTGGTAGCGAGCCTCCTTCCTTCTCTCTACATGCTGGGTTTCATTGCACCCTAGGACTCTCCGGTCCCCATTCTCCTGCACTACTTCCACCAGGAGAGAGGGTAGCATCACAAGGTGACTTGCCGTAGGCGTGGCTTGAGCAGTGCCTATTCCGTAGGGTTTTGTGGTGCTGGGGCTTGAGCCAGGGCCTCTCACAGATAAGTCATGCCCAGTATGGCCGAGCCACTTCCCTGGCCCAGTGGTGCCATTTCTAAATGTGACTGTTTACAGATGAACATTGTCTGTAACCGGTTGTGGGCTTGAGGGGCCACCAGCCATGTGCCATGCAGTCTGCCGCGAGCTTTATTCTCCTGAATCCTCGAAACAGTCTGTCCAGGGAGCTTGGCCTGACGAGGAGGCAGGCCACACAGCCCAGGATGTTAGGCCTTCAGAACCTTGCTGCTTTGGGGTAATAACTGTACTTCCTCCTAAGGCCTTTCTGAGGATTAGAGGAGGTAATGCATGTCAAGTGCTTTGAACAGCACCTGGCGCATAATTATGTCAATACTATAGTTATTACTATTATCACCATTTCAGAGATGAGGTTCAAGGGGTATGTGGTTAGTTCCACTCTGGCTGCTAAATGGAAGAACTGGGTTTCCTGACTCCAAAGCTAACCCCCTTCCCTCCACTCTTAGTGCCTGCTGCAGGGTTATTTGCAGTTTCCTTGACTTTTCCAGTTCCTTTAATGAAAATTGCCCTAATGGAGCCTCCAGCTTTGTTTGCCTACAAAGATAAGCTTCTCACCACCATGTGCTGGCCTCCGCATGGTGCCATAACTGGTGCTGTGTCTCCTGCCTTGTCTGAGCCTGGTGGAGGCTCACATGAATAGAGAGTACTTAAGCTCTGGGTTTGGAAGAGGGGCGGGATTAGAGGGGCAGTGAGTGCTGTCACCTTGCCTGTTTATCCTGCCTCCGCCCTATGCCTGCTGCTTAGAGGTGCTTCTGGCACACAGGGGCAATGATTGGTGAGAGCCCAGAGGGGGCTGTGGTTGGTCTGAGAGGTAGGTAGAGATTGGATGAGCTGGCACCTTGGTGGTATATCAGGAAGACTTATCTGGCTGCACAGATTATGGGCTTTGAGCCGGGTTAGAGTCCATCCACTCGAGCAAGTATCCTGTGCTCCGTGGGCTTCCTTTCATTATGCGGTGGGGTTATGGGAGAGAAGGTGTAAAGGAGCTTGTGACATCGAACTTGACACACAAACGATACAGGTGATACTGTTTATCTTCATTCTTAATGCCACAGACTAAAGTGATGTTTGTCATCCTTTTCCTGATTGAGTCTCTTCTTCTTTTTTTTTTTTTTTTTTTGCTTCTTGGGTCACATCCGGCTATGCTCAGAGGTTACTCCTGGCTCTTCACTCAGTAGTTACTCTTGGCAGTGCTCGGGGACCATGTGGGATGCCGGGATTGAACCTGGGTCGGCTGTGTGCAAGGCAAACGCCCCTACCCGCTGTGCTCCGGCCCTGATTGTGTCTCTTTTAACCTTATTTCCTTCTCGTGTTCCCCACTTTATTGATTGGCCTCCTAATTTAATGCCAAGACCCCATCCCCATTTATGTGATTTTTACCACTTCCTCTTGAATAACCTTGGAGCCCACAGGGTCCATATAACCCTTGATTAAGAAATGACTAAGGTTAACAGAAGCTATAATCTCTGTCATCTCACTGAGGAAGGCGGGGTGACAAAGCCACAGATTCCAGTGTCATAGGAAGGAAGTTGTCAGTAAAGAAAGAGCAAGGGCCATGCATGTGTGCGGCTGGCATTGACTGCTTCCACTGCAGCCCAGTCGACCTGGAGGAAGCGCCTGGGAAGGGGATGGATGGGTGCAGCATCAGGCTTGGGAGCTAGGGACCAGTTGTGGAACAGTCGCTGAGGTGCCTTATCTTGGGAATGAGGTTCTGTGCACCAGAGTGTGCCCTGTTGGTGGCTTGGGTTGGTGTTTGCTCTATGTGCTGTGGAGTCAGTCAGGTGCGAGCGGTTGGCAGAGATGGGATGAGCTGGACCCTGACCGGGAGGGTGAAAGAGGTTGGGGGTAGGCCTTCCTGGGCGTTAGCCTGTGGGCCCAGCCTGCCCCTGCTGCTGTTGGTATGGAAGGAAGGCAGAGCACCACCAGTGGGCATTGCCTGGCACAGCAGGCTGCTCTGTCCACTCAGCAACCCTGCGGGGCTTTCCCAGAGGGAAGTTTTTCAGACTTTCTGCTGTCTAAATCTTATGTAGTGGTGGGGCTGGAAAGAGGTAGTACAGGTCTAAATCCTAGCTAGTGCTGTCTGGTATACTGTGCTGTAGATCCTAGATAGTGCTGTACCCTAACGCCTGCTTTTTGCAGACAAGGAGTCTGAGGCTTGAACTCTGGACCCTGTGTGCACCCGCCACTAGTGTTTACTCCCTCAGATCATGTTGATGCCTGCATGCTCCAGACAGATATGTTAAGAATTAGAGTCTCAAGGTGGGTATGGGGGGAGCAGTCGCATCGTAAGCAAGATCATGATACTGCAAATGAAAACAAGAATAAGAATCATAAGCTTAAATGGAGAGGTCTGGGGGACGTAGTTCTTATAGAGCACTTATCCTGCATGTGTGATACCCTTGGGTTCAATCCTCCTGGTGCAGTCAAAAAAAGTTAAATGGAGGAAGCAGGTGGGAACAGGTACATCTGTGGTCCTCGTGGCCTCCGTCTGGTGTGAATGTGGGACCAGCATGGCAGCTGTCACAGCATGAGCAGATTTGGGGTGGGAGGGGAGCGGAGCTGCTGCTCTCCCTCTTTTCCTGCTTCCTTCTGTTCCCGGCCCACATTTCCAGCTTCTCTGGGAAACTGAAAAGGAGCTGTCTGCTGTGTCTTTCTGGTGATAGACTTCCGGCTCTGACGACTTCCTTTCTAGGCTGAAGCTCAGCAGAGTGAGCCCCCTAAATGCCCATGAAAGGGTGTTCGGAGGCTTAAGTGAGTGTATGTGGGCAAAGTGGGGGTGGTTTCAGGTGCTTGGTGTTTTAATTTTACTTCTTTTGAGGGGCCATACCTGGCAATGCTCAGGACTTAACTCCTGGCTCCACACTCAGGACTCAACACCTGGTGGTGCTTAGGATACCAGATGGGATGCTGGGGCCTGAACTTGGGTTGGCTGCATGTAAGGCAGGTGCCCTCCCCCGCCTGCTCTTTCCAGCCCCGATGCCAGGCACTTTGTAAGTGTATTGTGGGTGTTAGCCATTCTTGCAGGTATTTTATTTTTTTTTTTTTTGCTTTTGGGTCACACCGCGATGCTCAGGGGTTCCCGGTATATCAGGATTATCCTGGCGGTGCTCGGGGGACCATAGGGATGCCGGGATGCCAGGCGGGCGCGAGGCACGCCCGCCCCCCGTATTTATTCTTGTGGTGGTTGGTATGTGGTGTTTCATGGAGCTGCCCCACTTGCCTAGAAGACGAGGGGTGCCTGCCAGGTGCTGCTGAGACTGCCCAGGGAGGAGTCTCTTGCCCAGCTTGTTGGCCATCTCGAGGGCTCAGTGTATTGAGGGCTCATAGTATGTTCTGGCCATGGTGTTACCACACTGGCTCAGACCCGGAACTTCTCCACCCTCTACTGAGCTGCCGTGATGCTTCCTCTTCTCGCCTGAACTCATCAGGACCTCTTGCATTTGACTCTGCGCCGAAACCGCCGTGGATTTCTGTCTCAGGTTTCTGTCAGAAGACTCAGGCAGAGGACTCATTAGTTTGCTAAGTGAAATAACAAAGTAGGCTCTGTGGCACAGTGGGTAGGGTGTTTGCCTTGCACGCGGCTGACCCGGGTTCAATCCCTTGGCATCCCATATGGACCCAAAGCACCACCAGGGAGTAACTCCTGAGTGCATTGCTGAGTGTGACCCAAAAAAGCAGAAAAAAAAAAAAAAAAAAGGCCCTGAAGCATTGCCTGTGCACATACTCTTTCTGCTGAGGAAGTGGATCTCAGTAGCCTCCCATTGTCATCAAGAGTGGTCCCCTTTCCTTCTCCCCTGTAAACCAGGCTCTGCAGATAGACAGACAGACCAACATACCTATCATCATGCCGACAGAGAGTTTAGCCCTGGCTTGATCTCATCTGATATTGCTCTTCAGGCTTGTCTGTCCATCTGTTTGTCCATTTGTTTGATCCTCAGTCCCCAGGTTTGGCCCTGAAGTGGGACCTGGTTTCACAAGTGTGGACTTCCTGTCTGCAGTTTTGTGCTTAGAGCTGAAGGGAGGAGTTGTGCCCCTTGTGGTTGTACCTTCTCTGGTGGGCCCGTGGCCTCTGATGGAGCAACTCTGCACTGTCTCAGCTCTGTCTGTTTCCGAGGGCTGTTTGCCTGCAGACTTCATGGTCAGTGTGGTTGCTGGGGCCGGGTCTGGGCTTATCCATGATAACACTGAAATATCTGATCACTTGATCACTTGACATCCCATTATTCGTCGATTTGCTCGAGCGGGCACCACTAACACTTCCATTTGACCCTATCACGTGCCAGTGTAGCCCAGTGACATCTGCTTGCTTCAGGAATATGAAGAGCCTCAAACCATTTGTTCAGGGTCTTGATGAAGTCTGACCATATTGTAGGTGGGTGACCACATGATCTTTTGACGTCCCGTAGAATCCAGTCGTTGGAGACGGCCACTGGAAATGTCTGATGGTAACTTTATTATTTTTACCGTCACTGGATTCCTGATGAGGGATTTTTTTTTTCTTTTTTGGGTCACACCCTGCAATGCTCAGGGGTTTCTCCCTGGCTCTGCACTCAGGAATCACTCCCGGCTGTGCTCCGGGGACCATATGGGATGCCAGGGGATCAAACCTGGGCCTGCATGGGCCGGGCGCATGCAGGCAAATGTCCTACCCACTGGTCTATCGCTCCGGCCCCTCAGAATTTACTTTAGGTAGAATGATTATAATAGCATTAATGTTTGTGGCGTGATGTACGAAACGAGACACCTATGATGAGGGATTTTTTTTTTTTTTTTTTTTTGCTTTTTTGGGTCACACCCGCGCAATGCTCAGGGGGCTACTCCTGGCTCTGCACTCAGGAATCACTCCTGGCGGTGCTCGGGGACCATATGGGATGCCGGGAATCGAACCCAGGCCAGCACAAGCCGGCCACGTGCAAGGCAAACGCCCTACCCGCTGGGCTATCGCTCCGGCCCCTGATGAGGGATTTTTATGTGGAAATCTTTGCTTCTTTTTGGAAAGGCTCTGAATCCCTGTGTTGTACCCCAGGGCTATGCTGCTTTGCAACCTTGTGCCCTTCTCTCTGGAATGAATTGTTTGAAATTGTTTGAATTGTTTGAAATGGCACTTTCATAAAGAAAAGTTATTTCTGGAAAAAGACTTAAGGCTTCCCGCTGGCATCTGGCATGAGTGGGCAACCCTGGAGTACCAGGTAACATTTGGTACCCAGCCCCCTACCCTGATCCCCGTTAGGCCTCATCATCCCTCTGCAGTCTTCCTTTCCGCCGCCCTCAGAGGCCACCTGCCCCACAAGTGTGCTTAATGTTTTATTCAGTTTTGCTCTGAAGGTAGTTTTTAAGAGATGATCTCAGCTTTTGCTAACCATTGTTGCACTTGTGAATTGTTCCTCAGGGATTTAAGTTTTAGGGTATCTATTTAATTTTAAGCATATAGAATTTGGGGACTTAGGAGTATAGGAATTAGGCAAGTTGGCCACAAAGCGGCCATGCGATATCTCAAAGCTTTGTATACTGATTTGCCAGGTATCCCATCACATTTGATAGAATTAAGTATGGGGCATACAATTACAAGTGTGTGGTCACGATGTCTGTTCTGTAGAAACACACCGGTAATACCTTCTACAGTGAGCTCGGATGGTTCCATTGTTATGTTTAATAATCTTCATTAATTTTCTTTTTAGAATATATTCCTCAGCTAGCTCCAACAAACAATATAGAATAGATGATTCAGTGTATGCTTGGACAGACTCAAATAGAGGTTGAGAAAACTTTGCAGTAAGTACTGTCCATAGGTGCAGTATGGGGTTGGCTAGTAGAATCCCACTCCATTATAGAAATTCAGAAAGTGAATGCAAGAACACAGATGGGCCAGAATCACACATAACAACTCAGAAAACTAAGTCACGACTTTTACCAATACCATTCTTTTATATGGGCTGTAATGGTCAATATAATTAGTGCCGGCTAGGGGTGCAGGCATGGGGATGGGGGGTGGTTGGGAAATGAGGGTCTTTGGTGGTGGGAGCACACTGGTGATGGGACTGGTGTCAAATGATGAATGTTTGTAAAACTATTGTGAAAAACTGTACTTTGTAAATCATGGTGTTTAAATAAATAATATAACAATAATAAAAAAGAAGTAGGCAAGTTAAAGGGAAATGTGGGGGTACCAGTTGTTGGAAGAAGCCTGGCAGAGCTTATTGGAATGGGTTCTTGGGTTAGTCCCTTCATGGCTGCTTATAGTATTGTGTGAATTATGTGAGCATATATAGTTGCTCCATTTCTCTGAGCCTCAACTTCTTGATCAGTGGACATAAAATCTTCCCTCAAGGGGTAGGTTGAGAGGATTAAATAATAATATACATGAAGTGCTGTTCAGGCCTCAGAGATTGGCACTTAATACAGGCTTATCTGTAGGAATTTCATCATTTGTGATGCAAATTAGCACTTTCACATGGAAGAAAATGAAATTGAATCTGAAAGTCTGTATTAAGGAATCCTTCAGGCTAAATTGCCCCTGCGACAGGATCCTCATAGTGAGGAGAGACCTCAGTCTGGTGCTTGCTCTGGGCTCTCCGCAAAGCTGAGCAGTGGCTGGTTTTTTTTTTTTTTTTTTTGGGTCACATCCGGCAATGCTCAGGGGTTTCTCCTGCCTCTGCACTCAGGAATCACTCCTGGCGGTGCTCGGGGACCATATGGGATGCCGGGAATCGAACCCTGGCCGGCATGGGCCGGCCACGTGCAAGGCAAATGCCCTACCCGCTGGGCTATCGCCTCCGGCCCCTGAGCAGTGTCTGTTGACTGGCTTGGAGGGTAGATCATGCTCGAGCACTTGGCTGGCCAGACTCAGCTTGTCATCCTCACCAGACAGTGGAAGAGTGGAGGTCTGCAGGTTTAACGATACCTTACACAAGTCTCATAGCTAGTTAGGGGACACCGGTGGCAGCTGACTCAGTCCTGGTTCCCAAGTTTCACCTTTTGTATTTGCTGGACGTTGATCCAGGGGTGTCATCTATTATCTATTTGTGACTCCAGTGCTAGGGGTTATGGTGCTTTTTTTTTTTTTTTTTTTTTTTTTGCTTTTTTGGGTCATACCCAGCGACGCTCAGGGGTTACTCCTGGCTCTTTGCTCAGGAATTACTCCTGACGGTGCTCAGGGGACCATATGGGATGCCAGGGATTGAACCCGGTCGACCGCGTGCAAGGTAAACGCCCTACCCGCTGTGCTAATCTCTCTGGCTCCAGCTTACGTTATTTTAGGGAATAAGCTTTGTCATTACCAGAAATGAAAAGCCCGACTCCCATTGTCAGCAGTAGAAAAGGCACGTTGAAACAGGCTCCTGTTGAGGTCTGAGAGGGCTCCCTGTAACTGCCTTAGCAGGCTTGGTAAGCCTTGTTCTCTGGCTTCTCTTCTCTGCGCCTCACTTGCAGAATACCCCTCAGACCTTCCGTCCTCCCTTCTCTCTGGTCCATTATACTTACCTTCCTGGGCCTGACACTCTCCCTCTCCTCCAGCAGACCTTTTCTGACTGCTGCGGTCCTCTGCCCATCCATCTAGCCCAGAGAGCCAGCAAGTATTTGACAGCATGTGCTCTGGCTGGGTGTTTGCATGCAAGGTTACTGCTGTCTGTCCTTTACCTTAAGAGTGCCTATGATCTGGGTGTCCTGATGGTGTGGGTGTATCAGGTAACCGAAAGGTGAACTGAAGAAGGCCACACCCAGGGGAGAGGAGTGTGTTGGAGCCTGGATGAGAGGATTCTATTTGCAGGAGGACACAGGAAGAGAATCGACTGGACAGGCAGGACACAGGACCAAGAGCACCTGACCTGTCCAGGGGAACTAATAATCTCAGTTGGAGCAAAAAGGGAGTAGAGAGCGTGAGGCGACCGGGCAAGGAGGTGGAGCCACCAGCTCGTGGAGGGGGGCTCTGTTGGGGAGAGGCAGCTCTTCCTCTTGTCTGCCTCACTGCCCTCGTCTTCCCCCTAACGTGTCTGCAACACAGAGCCCCCCTGTGCAGTTAGCAGTGGACTCCTTTTCTGGAAGGATTCCTTGTCAGGGATCTTGGCCCTCTGGTCCTTGTCCTGCGATCTTTTCTCCCAGTGCTGCTTCCGTGCCAGTTCCCGGGGCACCGCGGAAAGCAGCATGGGAGGTGCTGCCCCAGGCTGGAGTAGGAGCCATGCTGTGATCTTGGGCAGTGCCTGTGCCCGGCCCTTCCCTGCCTACCACAGGATCGTAAACAAGTCTCTTATGTTTTATCTCATCAGAAAACGTAATTTGTTCATCACAGAAATGTTGGAAAAGAGCAGAAAGGAAGAGGAAACTGATCCCTGTGACCTTAGGTGTCTGGTCCTCTGACTCGGCATGCTTTCAGAGTTTTCTGATTGAGCTCGGCGCTAGCCGCTCTTCTGTATTGTTTCCACAAGAAGTTTTCTTGCTCTAAGAGCTTCCTTGGCACTTTAAATGACTGGTATTTCATCTGACCCATTGTAATTTGCTTAGCCAGCCCCCTGTCATTGGACAGCTGGGTGATTCTCATGTTCCCTACCCATGTCACTGCACTGAGAATCTTTGTACCACACCTTTTCTTGGGCCTGAATCTAATTTGCTTATTACGCATCATGGCTTGGCTCCTGCAGGTTGAGTCTTGAGGGTTTGAGCACATGTCCACATAGTCTGGTTGCTGCCCAACCTGAATGAGCAAATACAGAACCGTTGCTTCTAGGGTTTTCCATGAGTCGCGAACCCACACAGCCTGGGATTGCGGGCTCTTGTGAGCAGGGAAATCTTAATGGGTACTGGGCCCGCTGCATAGGGAATTCAGAGGAAGCGTGTCACAGAATGGACTGAGAGACTTCATAGCATCGAGGTACTCAGGCAAGGCAGTGACCCCACTCACAGCAGGATGGTCTTGAAGTCGGGTGGAGGCGACCCTCCATGGGGACTCCTATTGGTTGGGCTGTTGGGGTGTGAGGACTTACTTGCCTGGACGGGGACCTGGATGGACAGAGCTTGGGGGAGTTGCATGGCCATACTGTGGAGTTTGTGCCTGTGGCAGAGCTGAACAACTGGCGGTGCGAGTGGTCCCAGGTGGTCCTTCCTCTGTCGGCTGGACATTTGCCTCGCTATTATTCAATATTACCCCAATATTGAATGTCTTTAGTCGCCTTATGCTCCACCCCTTCACATACTTCAGCCTCTTGCTGAAGTCAGAGCATCTGCACACTTGGTGGGTAAGCTGTGTTGCGATCCAGGTGGGTGGCCGCTGCCTTGTTTCATCAGGCCCCCTGCACACCCTTTGTAGAGCTCGGTCTCTGCACCCTGTACTCTGGGGAAGGCTGGTAGGTGGACAGATTGTCACACCCATGCTTGCTCTGTCTCGCTCACCTGTCCTGCTGACTGGGGCTTTGTTGCTTCCCTGGGATCAATGCCAGGGTCTATGCACCCCAAATTCCAGGGTGCCCTTTACTGGTGCCATTGTGTTTTTTGTGCCTTGGACAGCAGCTTGAGACTGGCCCGCCTAGGTAGCCTCATTTGTTCAGAGGAATACTTAAAAAATGCTGCAAGCACACTGTCTCTTTGCCTTTGCTACTGGTGGTGAGGGGTGCGGATCGCTTCCAGGTGCTCAGGGCTTGGGGTAATTCAAGAATTACCCAACTTGAGTGGCAGCTCGCTGCGTGGGCCTGAGGATGAGGTGCTTGAGGTGTCAGGGTAGTTTGGGGTATCCAAGGCTGTGCTGATTTTTACCTTCTGGGGCCACACTGGCAGAGCTCAGGGGGTCATATGTGGTGTTGGGGGAGTGAGCCTAGGCCAGCCATGTGCAAATAAGCACCTTGTCCCTGTACTATCTCTCTGGTCCCTTGCTGCCTTTTTTTTTTTTTTTTTTTTTTGGCTTTTAGGGTCACACCCGTGATGCTCAGGGGTTTACTGAGGAATTACTCCTGATTGTGCTTGGGGGTCACCATATGGCATGCCAGGGATTGAACCACCAGGTCGGCCGCGCAAGGCAAACGCCCTCCCTGCTGTGCTGTCACCCCGCCCCCTTTGTGCTGCTTTCTGCATTCAGCTTGCTGTTCCTTCTTCCTAGCAAGGTAGTAGCTTGGTTGAGTATGAAGAGTAAAGTTCCTGCACCCTTCCTCCTCCTAGATGCGGGGAGGTAAGGCCTCCGGTTAGTCAGGAGACTGGACATACCTCTCATGTTTGTTGTGGCTCCTTGCTTCAGCGCTCACCCTGTGGATGGCTGTGTTCCCTCTGCTCCTGGACATCTTGAACGCATGGTTTCTGGAATCAGACTCCACTGGATAGATGCCATGTTCCTGTGTTGGCGGCTTCAGTGCCCTCTTGCCACTCGGCTCTTGCGGAGGTTAATGGAGCAGGTGAATGCCTGCTATGTATCTTCCTGGCTTGCGACTGTGTCTTCCTTATTAATGAGGTAACAACATGTATCAGATGGATTGTAGTGCCTGGAACAGAGTCAGCATTCAGCAAATGAGAAATGATGGCAGGGGGCCTGGGACAGGCAGTGCTGGTTTGTGGAAGGAGAGAGACGGGTGGTTCTCTGTGTTCACTTCCGGTGTTTCTGGAGGCTTTCCATGTCTGCCTCCTTCATGGAGATTTTCAAGCCTGTAACTCGACAGGGTTCTGGCATTGGACCACACTTCCCCAGCGGAGCCAGTAAACAAGAGGCCCTCCTCGGAGCGTGGCTTTGAGTAAAATGCAGCTCAGTTTAGAATGGGCGAGGCTCACATTTGGCAAGTGAAAAATAAGGACTGTGGTTCCTGTCCTCACCCCCTGCGTGCATGGTCTTCTCCAGTTTGTCACTAGCCCAACTTCTTGTTGTTGTTGTCTTTGTTTTGGTGATGCTCAGAGTTTACTTTATTTTTATTTTTATTTTTTTTTTTTTTTGCTTTTTGGGTCACACCTGCGATGCTCAGGAGTTACTCCTGGCTCTGCACTCAGCAATTACTCCTGGTGGTGCTTGGGGGACCATATGGGATGCCGGGAACCGAACCCAGGCCAGCACAGGCAGGCGCGCTCAAGGCAAACGCCCTACCCACTGGGCTATCGCTCCTGCCCCTCAGAATTTACTTTAGGTAGAATGATTATAGTAGCATTAATGTTTGTGGCGTGATGTACGAACGAGACACCTCTGCCCTGATGTTGCTGCTGGTCCACCTCACTCTCCCCCCCACCCCACTTGAGTTTTGTAATCCAAGACTAAGAGCTTTATTATCTTTCAGATACCACCTATTCCCTCATTTTATTTTTATTTTTACTTATTTTTTTGGCTTTTGGGCCACACCTTGCTGTGCTCAGGGGTTACGTCTGACTTTATATTCAGGAATAATTTCTGGTGGGCTTGGGGAAACCATGTGAGATGCTGGGGATTGAACCGATCGACTGGATGCAGGGCAAGCACGTCACCTGCTAAACTCTCTCCAGCCCCACATTCCCTGGTTTTGATCGTCTGTATGCAACATGTGAGTGCGATCATACAGTATTTGTCCTCCCTGACTTACTTTGCTTAAATGTCATCCAGATTAACTTCATTAAAGTTCCAGAAAGGTGCGTGATTTCATCTTTCCTCACAGCTAGTAATAGTCCATCATGTACATAAACTTCTCTCCTCCTACTCTTCTTCTTCTGAAGCAAGATAATTTGTATAGAGCGAAACCTGTTTAGAAAGATGCGAGAAGAGAGAAAGAAAGGAAAATGTGTGTCAGTAGAGAACATGGGCTTCAAAGTGGGGGAGAAAAAGCGAAGGTGCATAAAGACTAGCAAGACAGGTGTTCAGTGGAGAGCATGGCGTTAAAGCAGCCAGCCCTACAGCTGCTTCAGCCGCTCCCTTGTTACTGGGCTTTTGGGCGTGTCTCTCCCCTGCCTGTCCTAAGCGCTGCGGGATGTGCGTGTGTGTTTTCAGAGTAATCTTTTTCAGTTTACCTCCCCAAATTCTTGAGCCTGAGGTAACCAGGGCTGGTATTTCTACAGTGTCTTTGTTTATGTTTTCACATGCCATATGCTTATTGTGAACACAGTTTAATTTGCTTTGGGAATCCTGTATCAAACACTAATAGCTACTACCTGGGAAAGTTTTTTGTGCCCCTTTGCATGCCTTCCCTTAGGAGCTCTATCTCTTGGTAGCCACTAACCTGCTTTCTCTCTCGTTTTGACTTTTTGTTTAACTTTGCAGAAATGGAACCATTCAGTTGTCTTTAGTGGTTTACTTTTTTTCATGTAGCATTTTATTTTTATTTTTAAAAAATTTTTTGAGAGCCATTCATGTTGCAAGTGTTGGTTCTTTGTTTCTTTTTTTACTGCTGTATAGAACTCCATGGTATGGTCTTGCCACAATCTCTCACTGCATGGGCTTGTCAGGGTCTGTTCTCCAGTTGATGGATTTTGGGTTTTATTTTTTTTCTTTTTGGGTCACACTGGCAATGCTCAATGCTTTCTCCTGGCTCTGCACTCAGGAATTCCTCCTAATGATGCTTGGAGGATCATATGGAATGCTGGGGAATCGAACCTGGGTTAGCTGCGTGCAAGGCAAAGGCCCTACCCGCTGTGGTGTTGCTCCAGCCCCAGTTGATGGACTTTGAATTGCTTTCCCACTTTTTTTTTAATTTCCTTCTCCCCTTTCACTTCATTGTTGATTTGTTGCAGAGACTGGCATGCACATAGTCCTGACTGTTTTGCAGAGACTGGCATGCACGTAGTCATGGCTGTGTTATGTGTTCGTCTTCAGCAGTGCTTGTGAAGACATTAGACTGTGGTCCTTGCACTCTGCCATGGGAATTACTGAGATTTACTACCCTCGCCCCACTTTTTTCTTTTTGGTGGGGTGCCAGAATTGAACCCTAGCCCTCACAAGTCAAGTGCTTTACCTACTGAGCTATATCCTGACATGCGTTTTTGGATGTTAAGAATAATTGTGCATAAATCCCCACGAATATATTTTCCATAAACATTCATATGTAACAAACATTTTTAACCTTGCACTTTTTTTTAAAATAAAGGATGGGAAAATATACAAATGTTTTTACATCCTGTTAATATAGATGCAAATTTTTTTAATCTTTTTTTTTTTTTTGGGGGGACAAACCCAGTGATGCTACTCTGCACTCAGGAATTACTCCTGGCGGTGCTTGGGGAGGCATTTGGGATGCTGGGGATTGAACCAGGCCGGATACATGCAAGTCAAATGCCTTTCCTGTTGTCCCCGTCGCTTCAGCCCTCTTTTTTTTTTTTTTTTTTTAAATGGGTGTACAACAGTTGGAACCAGGGCTTACTTCTGGCTCTGCTCAGGAGAAAATGTGGTGCTCGGGATTCGAACCAAGGTTGGCCACAAGCTAGGCAAGGGCAGGCACCTTAGTCCCTATCCTTTCTTGCCTGCCCCTGTGTTCTGGGTCTTGACCTAATGGATTCTTGTTCTCTGAAGCATTTGAAGGGGGGCCAGAAAGAGGCTGGACTGGGCTGAGGTGGGGCCACACAAGTATTTTGGCATCAGAATGAAATGCCCAGGAAATTAGCTGTGCACTGCTCATATCCTGTTGCAGAGGCCACAGCTCCCTCTGTGTAGCTGAGGAGGGGAGCCTGGCTTTGGGGCCCTGACCTGCTCTGAAGAGTAGCCAGTGCGCTGGGCTGTGGGACAGCACTGCAGGTTGGTGTTTACTCAGGACACAGAGTGGGGGTGTTATTGCCCCACTCTGTGTCGCCTAGGTTCCAGCACCCCTAATAATAGGGTCTTGAACTTTGGGAGGAAATTTAGACTCTGCATGAAAAAAGGCAGGCTAATGAGGTATTTCCCTCATTCTTGTGGTGGTGCTGATCCACCCTTCTCAGGAAGAGTTGGATTAGGGAACGAAATCTGCAGCCCAACAGAAACTACGTTGTTTCCGCCTGTCTTCCTGCTACTGCTGCTCTGCTGCTAGCCACTAAGCCGTGTGGCTTGTAAGCACTTGAGATGTGGCCAGTGTGATTAGGTGACTGTTACTTCAATTTGTTGTTGTTTTAGAGCCACACCTAGTGTTGCATGGGGTTTACCCATGGCTCTGTGCTTAGGGATCACTCGTGGTGCTGGGGGACCACGCAAGGTGCTGGGGATGGATCCTGGGTCAGGAGTGAGCAAAGCCCTGCCTACTGTACTATCACTTTGATTCATCAGGAGTTATCTAACTTACCTTCTTCAAGCTTGGACTTCCCTTAATTTGAAATGAGGATGTACTAGACTGATTGACTGACTTATTTATTTGTTTGTTTGTTCATTTGTTTATTTATTCCTTTATTTATTTATTCCTTTATTTATTTATTTATTTTTCAGTTTAAAATAAGTTTGGCTTTTAGGCCACACCTGGTGGAACTCAGGGATCATTCCTGGTGGGGCTCAGGGGATTCATATGGTTCTGGATAGCACGGCGGGTAGGGTGTGCCTTGCATGCCGTCGACCCGGGTTCGATCCTGGCATCCCATATGGTCGCCCAAGCACCGCCAGGAGTAATTCCTGAGTGTAGAGCCAGGAGAAACCCCTGAGCATTGCCGGGTGTGACCCAAAAAAGAAAAAAAAAAAGCATGCCCACTAGTGTTGGAACCTGTCTCCCCTGCCCCCACGTTCTGGATTTCCTATCAGAAAGTAAATTTCTCTAATGGATCTGGAATGCTAAAGACTTTTAGACTGGTCAGACGCACACCTGAGTGTGGAGGTGTTCTGATATATCAAACAAACTCTCAATAAATGAAGTAAATAAAAGCTTTTTAATTATGAAATTACTTTTTACATGAGAGTGTCTTTTATAGACAGGGTAAAAATTGGAGTGTTTAATAAGGGTTCATTGTGGGACGTTTGGATCATAAAAAGAAAAAAAATAACTTGTAGCAATTTCTTTGGTTTTTGTTTTATGTTCTGGGCCACACCCAACAGTGCTTACTCCTGGCTCTGCTCTCAAGATTTACTCTTGGTGCTTGGGGGAACATATATCTTAATTTTGTATATACTACACTTGTGACTTTGAATTGCTTTATGGTCCTAGTCTACATGTAATTTTATCTTATTTCCTAAAAAATTAATTTAACCATACAGTGACTTCTTACTCCACATGTGTTAGAATGGCCAGATGCCAGCACAAGGAGAGTCCCAGATTACGAGGACACACGGAGCAGCGGGAACTCCCAGATAGTGCTGGTGGGAATAAGAGTGGCAGCCATCTTGGAAAGCTTTGGGAGGTTCTTGTAAACTAAGTGGGCGGAGCAGCAGTACAGTGGGCAAGGCATTTGCCTTGCATGCAGCCAACCTAGGTTCGATTCCCAGCAGCCCATATGGTCCCCCCTAGCACTGCAGAAGTAATTCCTGAATGCAGGGCCAGGAGTAATTTCTGAGCATCCCCAGGTGTGGCCCAAACCACCGCCCCCAAAACAAATACCAAACTCCTAAAATCCAAACTACAAAACTTAAGTATGTATGCTTTTAGCCAGATCTAGCAGTTGTATTCCTTAGATTTACTAAAGGAATTGAAAACTGATATCCATAAAAACTGTACACACATAATGTCTTCTTTATAACCTTGACTCCCAAACTTAGAAGCAGCCAAGATGACCTTCAACAGTTAGTAGGTAAATATTACAGCATTAGTATTATAAGAAATGAGAGACTCACAGACATGGGGCAGAGCTGCTACTGGCTCTCCCTATGCCCAGCCGCTCACGGTGGCGCCGGGGAGGGATGGCGGGTTCTAGCCTTGACCCGCCACCCCTGCAGAGCCTTGCTACAAACCAGACGACTCCTCACTCCCATGAGGGCCTCCATTTTCACATCCAGACTTCCCTCTCATCAGAACTCCACCCAGCAGACCAGCCTATAACAGCCCGGCTCACAAATGGCCACTTGTGGCCTTGCGGTTCATCAATAAATGCTGGATTTTGAGATGACTACGAGAGTATGCTACCCGCACGGCAGAGCCTGGCAAGCTACCCATGTTGTATTTGAGCTACTCGTGTCGTATTTGATATGCCAAATATCAGTAACAATTATAGACCTCATTCCCATGACCTGATGGAATGGTTTGAGGCTCTTTATGTTCCTGGAGCAAGCAGGTGCCCTTGGGCTCTACTAGCATGAGACAGGACATGTGGAGATGTTACCGGTGCCCGCTCGAGCCAATCGATGATGAATGGGAAGACAGTGATACAGTGATTATAAGAAATAAGAAATGAGCTATTATATGCATGTGATTAAGTAAAAGAATTCCATCTGAAAAGTTCATGTGCTATGTAATTTCAGTTATATGAGATCTGGAAAGGACAAAAGCAGAGTCAGTTAAAAGATCAGTGGTTTTGGAGGGAGGGTGACTAGGTGGAACACAGAGGTATTTTCAGTTAGTGAATATGTTTTGTGTGATGCTGATGGCTCAGTGTCATAATTCTTCTGAATTCCAGACATAGCCGAGTGAACCCTCATGTAGTTTGTGGGCTTTGTGTAATAATGATGTGTGATGTTGATTCACCAAGTAGAACCAAGTTATGTCTATTATTATATATTAAGCACACATGTATAGATCAAGCTGAAGCTTAAAGAGACTATTGAAAAGATTAACACTTATGGCTTTTTCTTAAAATGTGGCTGTCACCATTATGGTGGCTCAGAACTGGGACAGGACCTGTATAGCAGTGACTTCCTGATGCTCTGCTGTTGGCTGCTTCCTGAACAGTGCACAGTGACTCTGGTCTTTGATAACATTTTCTTTATTAGGATAATTTTGTGGGATGTCCCCACCCAAGAATAAGATTGTGTCAGGGGGCCAGAGTGTACGGTAGGGTGCTTGCCTTGCATGCAGTCAGCTTGGGGTTCGATCCCTGGCATCCCATGTAGTCCCTGAGTACCACCAAGTTAATTCTGAAGGGCCAGAGTGATAGTCTAGCGGGGAGGGTGTTCACCTTGCATGCAGGATGACCCAGGTTTGATCCCTTGCATACCATATGGTCTCCGCGCATTGACAGGAGTAATTCCTGAATGCAGAGCCAGGAGTAACCTCTGAGCATTGCCAGGTGTGGCCCAAAAAGAGAAAAAAAAGAAAAAGAAAGATAAATTCTGAGTGCAGAGCCAGGAGTAATCCCTGAGTATCTGAATGTGACCTAATAAAGCGAGAGAAAGAAAGGTTGTGCCAGAGTTTGAATACTTTCAGATCTCATGACAAATATTGTCAAATTGTCATCCCAAATGTTTCCTAGTTACAATGCCACCAATATTACTGCTCATAAGACCATCATAATACAGATGACCAGGTATTGCTTCCTTCTCAATCTTGGCGGTTTTCTCATTTAATTTCTAATTTTATAAGCAATAACTGAGGCTGAAGAAAGAGTAAGGCACTTAGCTTACACACAGCTGACCTGGTTTCTACCTCTGGGCACCACACGTGGTCCCCTAAGCCTTGTGAGGAGTAAGCCTTGAGCAGTGTGGCCCTGAAACCAAAATAAATAGTAATATTTATCGCTGATGCTTTGGTTTCCCTTTGGAGGTTCAGAAGAATAAAGATTTGTGTCCATATTTGTGCTTGCCAGATGCACTCATGTCATTTCTGTTCACTTATTGAGCCTGTGTGTATGTGCTTGTACCAGATTAGGAGTTTATAGAAGTAGAACAGCACTACCCAAGCACACACTGGATTACACAGTGCGCCCTGAACTGGCCTCTGTGCCATTGTTTGGGGAGTTAGCAGTGCCTAATTAGTGCGCATCGGGGCAGGAGCAAGTGCTGTGGACCTTGTCTGCTGTCCCTGGGGCATGGTGGTGATTCAGTGCCATCTTCTACCTGCTGCAGCTCCCCCGAGTGCGGCTGAAATGTGATCACATTGCTGTATGGCGAAAAGGCTAATTAGCCATAAACTTCAGGAAATTCAGAAATTAAAGAGGCCATTAATCTCAGGCCCCCACCCTTTGTGAGGGCCTCTAACTCCCCTTTGGTTTGTGCTTGATTTTCATGCTTTGTTCCAACAAGACTTGGACAGAGTAAGAGCATTTTTGCTGGTGGTGCCTGCTTTTTTTTTTTTTCCTTTTTGGGTCACAACTGGTGATGCTCAGGACTTACTCCCTAGCTCTGCACTCAGAAATTACTCCTGGCAGTGCTCGGGGACCATATGGGATACCAGGGATCGAACAAGTCGGTTGCATACAAGGCAAATGCCCTACCTGCTGTGCTATCGCTCCAGGCCTGCTGCTAGCTTTAAAACGCCTCTTTAAGCGTCTCTCTGCTCTCCCACTTTCTGATCCAGTCTCTGTATTCTTCAGGGATGTTGGTCATTACTGCCATTTCCCAGATTTACCTGGTTCTGTTCAGGGATAAGAGCTTCCCCAAGCCCTGCCAGGAGCTTCTATCCAGGAGTGCCTGGATAGAACATGGATCAGCCGCATGCAAGACAGGCGCCTTAATCACTGTACCTTTCTCCAGAGCTCCCTCCCGTTTCCCAGATGAAATCCTCAGGAGTGCACTGTTGAGTATAGTGACCCCTGTTGGTGCCTTTTGCCATCTCCTGACCTAGGGGAACAATTGCCCCATGCCGTAGCACATGGCTGAAGTTGGATCCGCAGCATCCCCTGCCTTGGCCTCTTAAAGCATTAGTGGTTTTGTACATTCATCTCGATTCTTGTCGCCTGGGCCCAAGGCTAGACTTGTTCTCCAAGTCACCTATGTGGGAAGCCTGAGGGAAACACAGTCGAGCTGACTCTTGGTGACAGCCAGGGGGCCCTGCAGTACAGTGCAACACGTGTGTGCAGGTGGGGGGCAGTTCTGTGTTCCCTCTAAGGCAGTTTGTACACTGGGGGCGCCTTGTGGAGGGAGTGCTGGGAAGCCCTTCCTGTGTTGCAGTGAACCCAGAGACCTACTTGTGTGCATGCATGCTTTTATCATTTTATCCCAGGATTCCTGATCTGCCTTGGATTTGCTTCTGAGGGATTTCATTAGGAGTCCGAGATTCTCCTTATTCCTTTTATGTCTCAAAACTCTTTTGCTTCTCTCAGTTTCATTTATAGTTATGGGCTGCTCTTAAAATTGAGTCCTGCTTATGAGAACCCTATAAAAAGCAGGAAATTGGTCTTTAATTTTTCTCGTAAGTGACTGGCTCTGAGATTGTGACCATTAGTGTTTGGAAAGACAGCATCAGCAAAGCCTGAGTCCTGCGTCTCAGGCTGCGGGCTCTTCTGGAAGGAGTCTAAGTGAGTGGCATGTGGGGCAGCGGCATCAGAGCCATTTTGCTCTCTCTGCAGCTCTCCTAGAACTGGGTGCAAATCTAGAGGTCCATTGTGACAAATGCTAGGAGTGACCTGGCCAGAGACCCATGATGTGGTAGACCGAGGACAGACAGGAGGGGTGTGGAACTGTCATAGCTCAGGATGAACTCAGTCGTGTGGGGAATATGAGCCTCTGCCACCCCTGCCAGGGATTGTGAGGGGTGGGTCCTGCTTGTCTGCCCGGAAAGACCATCCAGGGGGCACACGAAATCCTCTCGCATCCATTTTAGAGACGGGAGTTGTTTATGCAGCCCTAGGAAATAGAAGTGGACACCCATCATCGTTACCAGGGTCCTCAGCTCAGCCTTTATTGCTTTGAGCCCTGGGGTCTCCTGTACCTGTTTTAGCCATTGGTATCACAGTTTGGCTCTCGTTAATACACACAGCTCTCTGCCACGGTCAGCACAACTTGGCCTTTTTCTACCTCGTAGACTGACACCTTTGTTTCTGCTTGGCCAGGGAAGCCTGGCCTGCTCACTAGGGCTTAGTTGCCATTCTGCCTCTCTGTTGGGAGCTGAGCTCACCTGCTTCTCCCCGCTAGACTGGCTGTCCTTGGCTGAGGCGGGCGCTGTCTCCTAGCTGCTTGCTCTGCAGTTTGGCTTCCTCTTTGTGGGACATTTGAACTCCCTCACTCAGTCGCTGCTCCTCACCCTTCTCTTTACCCAGAACTGATCTTTGCCTGTGGTTCCTGCTGACACCTGCACTTTCTGCCCTTCCCTACCAGTGGAGCTCCTGGCTGGGCATAAGGGGGCGCTTCCAGATCCCACTTTGAAAAATAAGGGACACCTCCTCGTCCCCCATATGCCTTCAGCCTCTGAGCTCTGCTCCTTGAACGTGTCCTTTGAAGTCATGTGGGAATTGCGACAGTTCTTGCACAGCATTCTTGTTTTTTTTTTTTTTTTTTCTTTTTTTTTTTTTTTTTTTGCTTTTTTGGGTCACACCTGGCGATGCTCAGGGGGTTACTCCTGGCTCTGCACTCAGGAATTAGTCCTGGCGGTGCTGGGGGACCATATGGATTGAACTAAGGTCGGCCGTGTGCAAGGCAAACAAACGCCCTACCTGCTGTGCTATCGCTCTCGCCCCTTTTTAAAAAAAAATTTTTTTGGATCACACCCAGCAATGCCCAGGCAATGTTATCCTGGCTCTGCACTCAGAAATTATTCACGGCAGTGCTCGAGGGACCGTATGGGATGCCGGGATCGAACTTGGGTTGGCTGCATATAAGGCAAATGCCCTTCCTGCTGTGCTATTGCTCCGACCCCGCATAGCATTCTTTGAGCATGATGGCGAGTAGCACAACTCTGGGTTCCCTCTTACTGTTGTGTAGCCTCGGGCCTGTCTCTTGAATCGCTGAGCCCCCATTGTCAGCTGAGATGATTATGTGTGTCTCTCAGGGTTGGGCGGGAAGTGCGCGTGTAAAGGCACTCCCAGCCACCCTCAGCAAACAGGCTCTGCTCAGTCAGCCGTGCTCGGCACCAAGTCACAGCGCTGTTGGTGGGGGGAGGGCATGTGTGCTGGGGATTATGCTTGTGTCCTTATGACCAGATACATGTTTCCTGACACTGACCTCTCTCCGGCCTGTCAGAGTAATTCTTAGCAATCATATACAGTGCAGAATAAAGCATGGGGAAACGCCCCCAAGGAACGTTGGTGGTTCTTGTGCTCAAAGCCAGGGCTTTACCCATGCCAGGCAAGTGCTCTTCCTGCTGAGTCCCAGCCCTGTGGTAGAGGCTTTGGAAGGTGAACTGGTCCCAGGTGAAAGATACAGGCTCATAGCACAGACCTGCTCTCTGTCCAGGTGGATGTAGGTCCTACATCCGTCTCTGCATCCTTAGACGTCCCTGAGGGTCTGCCCCATGCTGTCTGCACAGGTGTGCTTGGCAGTCTCATCTGGTTACCCCAGTCAGGGCAGCCAGGCTCCATCGCTGACCACTGATCTGCCCTCCTCACAGCCTAGAGAGGATCTGACCCTCGTAGGAAGCCACACAGATGTGCGGCCTGCCCTGGTGGCACCCCTAGGTGACAGTCCGACGATGGAGCTGGTCGCCTGCATTGGATCCCACATGCTCCATTTCTCATTTTCTTTATCTGTGAAATGAGAGGGCCAGGAATCGTTGGCTATTAAATCGTCAACGACATTGGTTCAGCACCGACTCCCCAGTGTGGACGAATGGTTCCCTTTTTTTCCTGGGATAAGGCCGTCAGCAGGTAGTTCCAGGAGCTTGGACCTGAAGGGGTGGGTGGGGTGCTCCATGTGAGTTGACTCCCTAGGGTCACAGAAAGGAGGTTCTCTCTGTGAGCACAGTGCCACATCCTGGGTCACGGCATGTTACATCAGGGCCATGACCTGGGCTTTAGGTGTCAGGCATTCCAGTCACCAGCAGCCATAGGGCTTTCAAGGGGAAGTGAGCTCATCGTTGTGTAAAAACAGGTTCCTTTGCCTGCCCTGCAGGTGGGGAGGTGGTGGAGTGAGGCTCCTCCTTGAGAGGGTAGTGGACAGAGAGGCCACCCTGTGTGTACAGACTGATACCCGCTCCCCAGGCACCGGCCATGTGTCTGTCTGAGTGGGGTCTCCCATAGGAGCCATTGTTGCAGGCCTCCCGACCTGACCTACCCCACACCTGTGCTTTGTTTCATCCCTTAGTCCCGGACCTAGCCCCTGCCTTGTAGTGTCCGTCTGGTGGTGGTCAACCTGCTAGGACCCGGAGCCAATTTACAGCCCCTTGTCTTATTTTTTGGGCCACACCCAGTGATGTTCAGTTCTCCTGGACCAGTTCTGGGGCGGGGGAATTAAGGATCATACTAGGGACCTAGCCTGTTGGGTGTGTCTCCTGGCCCCCTTTCCCTCTTGGTGCTTAGCCGAGTTGTTGACGTGTTCTGGGTATTTGTCCCGACTGGGCAGGCATTGAACACCAGTAGCCCGGGGCCCGGGGGTTTCACCGCCCTCCCTGGGACCTGCAGTCTTATGGGAGAGTCAGGTGGACTCCAGCCAGGGTCGCGGTGCCAGAGGCAGCCAGCTCCCTGCCAGGAGGGGTTGACTGTAGTCGGGGTAGGGGTTGGTACGATGGGGCAGGGAGGCTGCCTGTGGGCTGAGGAAGGGGCAGCCCCGGCAGAAAAGGGCCTGTGGGTGAGGGGCAAAATGAGAGGAACCTGTGGGCTGGAGAGGTGGGGAGACTCCCTGTTGGGAGGCTGTTGGAGTTACTCGGGAAGTCAGCTGAAGGGTGTGCACGATGATCAGGGATGAGTTGTGAAAACCTGCTTCTTTCCTAGCTGTGGAGAAGGGCAGTGCTGTGAGGCCAGTCAGGAGCTCAGACTGGGGTGGAGCAGTGGACACAGAGGTTTGCAGCAGAGGGAGGGATGGTATTGGAGATGGAGAGAAAGAGTAAAAAGTGATACTGTATTAAAAAATACTTCATAGGGGAGCCGGGTTGCCCCAGCATCCCATATGCTCCCCCAAGCTCCGCCAGGGAATAATTCCTGAGGGCAGAGCCAGGAATAAGACCTGAGCATTGCCAGATGTGGTCCCCGAACAGAAAACAAAATAACAAATAGGGGCTGTAGTTCAGCAGGTAGGGTAGATGTGTGCCATGCATGCAACTGGGATCAATATCTGACATTCTCTATGGTCTCCCAAGACCACTGGAGTAATTCCTGAGTGCTGAGCCAGGAGTAACCCTGAGCATCTCTTGAGTGTGTGTCCCCATCTCCCCCCAAAAAAAAAAACATAAAAATTCCAAACAAATGTTTCATAGCCTCACATGGGCGCACTGTAAATGCTCAATAAATGTTCACTATTTGCATGCTAGTCAAGTTTTGCTGGAGGGAACCCAGGTTTGGTTTCGGATATGTTGAGGGTGGGGTGCTCTGGGGCACCTGGAGAAGTGGAGGCACTGGCAGTCAGCCTGTTCCTGCTGTTCCCAGCCTGTCCGGGAGAGCGCCCTCCTGCGCCCCGCTTGGTCTTTTGTAGAGCAGCCGTGGCACTGCTGGCGGCCTGATCGCTGTGCTCAGGGGCCGCTTGCACGCAGGTCCTTGCATGAGGTGGTAGTATCGCTTTCTTGTTAGAGGCCTCCCCCATCCTTCCACCACATGGTGGAGAGGGAAACAGCTTTCAGATTTTGCCAATTATGAGTGTTCGATTTCATTTTTAAAAGGCCTCTATGCCACCTGTGCCAGTAATTGCTTTTCCTCTTGCCCACACTCTTCCTGGTTTCTCTGCCATTTGTGTTCTTTTCTCCTTCCTTGCCCCGATGATGCTCAGGTGGGGGGCCAGGGGACCAGGCATGCCCAGGGGACTGCCATGCCCAGGGGACCAGGCAGCGCTGTGGCTGGCGCCCAGGCCTCCCACGCAGAGCCTTCTCAGCTTCTTGAACACTGACCGGTCCCTTCCCTCCTTGCCTGCGCATGACCCAGACCCAGAACCCGTGGATGATTCTCTGGGAACTCATGCCGACCCTGTGGGTACTTCTGAGTGGTTGAGTTGCTGGGCTTGATGCGTTCTTGGATTTAAAGCACTGTGAAGACCTGAAGGTAACCCGGAACAGCTGGCGCTAACAAGGACCAGCAGGCGCTCCCTGCTCGCGGCCCATCTGTGTGTATCAGTTTGCCCTGCAGTGGGCCGTGTATCCAGCAGCGATAACTTTCGCAAACTTTAGAGTTCACCAGTCTTTCCTTGGCACCAGATGAGAGTATGCTAGCATGCAGGAATGCGTCATGAAAAGCAAAGATAATCCTTATGAATAATAGGCATCCCTTTCTATTATCCCAAAGACAAATATTGGTGGTGTTACTGGGGTTTTTCATAATCTTTTGTGCGCTTTTCCAAAACAAGCGTGGTGTCCATGTTTTAGATACTTTTCCTCCGTTGGCCCTTTATGTTAAGTACAAGATTTTCCAACACAGACTTAAATATCAACTGATATTGCAGAAGTGGAGAAGGTTTAGAGAGTCGTTGCTTTAGGCCATGTTTCTCTCTCTGGATCCAGTGCTCTTGTTTGTGAAATAGTTTGATGTGCGAGTGCACTTCCTTCTCTGACAAGTGCAATGGATTTCATTCCGTTATAAACCCTTCCTGAAAGGCAGCATTTCTCACCCGGGACCGTATGGCACCCTGTGGGTTCCCAGAACATTATGTAGAGGGACCGTGTCATGTAAGTGGGAGTGGGGGCTGTCATGGCACTTGGGAATCAACCTGAAGGTCTTCGTGGCCACAAAAAGCTTTAGCATCGAAAACTATGTCTCTGCCTGGATTGATGCTGGTGGAAGTGTGGAGGCGAGGGGAGGGACAGCAGTGCTCCTGGGTTGGTTTCCGGAAGGCAGCGCCTGGCTAAGGCATGCCGGAAGCTTCCGCACAGCTTGCTCTCGCTTTGACAAGTACGGGTGGGTACTTTGACAGGGTCTCGTGGGAACTGTGCCCCTGACCTGTGTGTAATAGGCCCTTGTTCCCCACCACCCAGATTGTAGCCGGCGCATGCTGCCCTGACCCGTCTGAGGTGGGGACAGCGTCTCCTGGAGGAGCACATGCCAGACTACATGCCCCTATCCAGAGGCAGTGCAGCACAATGGCAGGCGCCTTGCTCCTGAGGCTGGTGCGCCAGACTCGATCCCGCCTGTGCTGCGCAGGGGGACTGACAGCTGCTCCGAGTACATCAGCGTCACTGTCTCTGAGCTTCCCTGAATCAGGGGTGGCTGGTGATGGCACCTGCCGGCTCCAGTTTCAGGTACTGAGCAGTACTGAGAACTGCCTTGTAAGCACTGCGGCATGAGACCTGTTCACCCCTGTTCCCTGCCTCTTGAAGTCCCCGAAAGGAGAAGGTGGTAATGAGTGTCAGGGTGATGATGCCCACCTCACTGATTGTCCCAGTCTGAGGGAGACTGGCAGGGAAACTCAGATTAAACTGAAACAAAACACACACACACACACACACACACACACACACACACACACACACCGGTTGATGCTGACCAAGTGACTGCTTGTTGCAGACTAGGGAGTGAAGCTGGTGTGGAAGGCAGGCGAGCAGATCTTTTGGTGGATCGTTTGCAGTTGAACGGAGAGAACACAATGCTAGCGCTGTCTTAATTAGGCAAGAACCGTGAAGCACTTGGCATCGTTCTGTTGAATTGTCAGCTTGTCACCAAGTTTTGATCTTGTGGTTTTGCAAGCAAAAGGTTTTTGGTTGTTTGTTTTTTCTGTATTTCCTACTTCTAGGCTTTAGGGATTAAAGAAGTTGCTGGAGTGGTAACTTAACCCCTAAAGCCCCTTCAATTTGGGACAGCAAAAGTAGAAAAATATTGATCAGGGATCCCCAGTGCAAACTAGAAGTAGAGAAAGTAGACACACCCCTTTCAAATTGATTTGCCAACTGGGACTAAAGGTTGAGCTATTTTGAATATAGCCTCTTTTTCCATAGTCTCTATGAAACATTGGGGATTTATTTAAAAAATATTAATAAGCGGGTAGATCTGCCAGTATTATTCAGCAATAATACTGGGAAGAGGCTGAGAGGGAAGAAGAAACGTGCTTCAAATAAGTGAAATTGTACCCTAAAACATTTTTTTCCCAAAGGGGTGAAGAAGCTCCCTGAATCTTAATTCAGCTCCCTAAATCTTAATCCTGCTCTTAAAGGAGAATGGTCACACTTGCTAACTAATCCCACGCTTCGGGTCAGCCGTGTGTCGGATGCCGCCGAGCAGAGGAGCAGAGGTCATGCGAGGGAGGACTCTGCTGAACTGTGCCAGTTTAGTTGTACCTGCCTGTGCCAGTTTTCAGCCGAGCTCTGACTGGAGTGCTCAGACCCTGACCTTGGGATGGTGACCCTGGGAGCTTGTCTGTTAAACTAACTTTCCAGCTGATTTGCTGAGCCCATGAAAAGTGTCACCAAAACCGGAAACAGAGAAGATTAAAGATCTGTTTCCACTCCCTTCTTGTGAGTCCTTAGTTTCCTCAAGGATTACATTTGGTCCTGCCCAGATTAATTTTAAATTCATCAGTGTTTTCCTGCCGTGTATTAAAACAAAACAATGGCATAATCCTTGCTCTTGGAAAGAATGATAGAAAATTTACGTGCTCACAGTAGAGACGCGTTTTAGTGAGGACTGGGGTAGGGACACATCTGCCGGGCTTTGGGGAGGGTTGGCGGACATACAGCATAATCTGTAGCAGTTGAATTTTTTTCTCTTTTAAGTATACATATTCAGAATTATAATGTTAAGCCTGGAAAATAAAATGAAATTAGTTTTGCACAATTCAGGCCTTAGAGGGACTTGGTAACCAAATCACTTTCCTAGGGGTGTAGCTCAGTGGTAGAATGTGTGAGGATGCAGCCAGCCAGCTTCAGCCCTAGCACCCTCTGAGCAGAGCTGGGTGTGGCCCCACCAAAAAATCAGACCAAGATAAAAATAGCTGGAAATCTTAGGGCCAGAGTTTAAAGCATTTACCTTGCATGCGATAAGCCCCAGGGTCCCCAAGTACCGCCTTGGGGGAGCTGGGAGGAGCCCCTGAGCACCTACCCTTGCCCCTTGGCTCAGATGCTCCACCCAAAGAGGAGCTGCGGGTGCTTCAGAGCAACTCTGCAGCCTTTATGGGATGTGATTCTCTTTGGGGGATGTTTTCTCTCCTATTTCCTAAATGAAACTAAGATTGAAAAAGGGGGGAGGGGCGGATTTTTAGATAAAAATCACTGGCACCTTATGGTCCCTGAGCTCGGCTAGGTCCTGGGTGTAGAACCAGGTCTCAAGTCCCACACCGTGTTCCAGGTGTGACCCCAGAACTGAAAAATATTTTCAAAAAAGGGGAAAAGGGGAAAATGATAAAATCTATGCCCAAACATGCTTTTGTTAACATTTTCATACTTTTCTTTTTACAATGTAAGGCTTTTTAAAAAAATGGTTACTTTTATACCCAATCAACTAATTTTACATGCAGCAGTTTGTCTTTAAGGACTTTATGGTAGAAACTATGTAACTATTGTAGACTGATCACTTTCCTGCATTGAGCCCCTTCCTTTAACCCCCTCCTCTTTTTGCATAAACTTGGCGAGGTGTAGGGGGTTAGGAACAGGGAGGAGTTATTTTAGAGTTGCAGTTCTTCCCCAGGGTCTCACTCAGGTCCTTTCTGGTGGGCAGTTGCTGCTGCTCTGGGTCGTGCTGCCTCCCCCCCCCTCCCCCCCCCCGCTGTCATTTTGCCCTTGATAAGCCCATTTGGAATTTTCTTTCCATTTCTGAGCCACGCTCTGAGGTGCTGGGTGCTGCTTCCAAATGCTGTGCCTGTGCGGTACGGGGACCCGTAGTGTCGGGAAATCAAACCCAGGCATCCCTGATGTGGAGCACGTGCTGCCCCTTCCTGCCAGGAGCTTTGGGCCATTTCTTTGCACCTTTGAGACCTTTCAGGTTGTCAGAGTCAGCTTTGAAGTTTCTGCTGAATGAGAGCAGTGTTCTTTCTTTCCCTGCCCACGGCACACCTTGAATGCCCCAAGATGTCTGGGCACTTGAGTTTTATTTTTTAAAAACCAAATCCATCACAGGGGTGGAGAAACATCCCTCAGACAGCTTTCCCTTCGACCAGCCAGGCCCACGGTAGCCTGTGGGAGGACTTAGACTTAGGAGGGAGACAGTCTCTGAGGCAGGAAGGGCCGCAGTGAGTGCCCTGTCCTGGATGCTGTTAGCGCCTATATCAGGGCCTGCATTGGGCTCAACTGAGAATTTCAAAATGTGAAAAAAAAAAAAAGCAGCCAGACAATTGGGCCCTGGGGTCTCATACACTGTCTCTGGCTCTGACAAGCTCAGCCCTGGACTTGAGAGTGTCTTTGCAGGGTCTCTGCTGTCCTGTGTTCCTGCTGTCCACCATCCCCCCGCCATGCCTTCACACTGTCTGGTGGCCTTCCCAGATGCTCTTGAGTAAAGCAGGAAATAACTTGGGAGGTGGGACAGTGTGAGACTGTTCGTCAGCTGGTTCCTGGCATATTGTTATGAAGGCCCCAGTTTGGGAGCACTTAACAGCATTCCCGATACCCCAAAGACCCCTTGTGCCCATTTATAGTTGGTGATCTTCCCACCTCCTACACTGAGCTATGGTCAGTGATCGTGTGAACAGTTTAAGCGTGGATCCAGTACATGGATGGCTTTTGGTCTATTTAGTGCCGGAGATGGAACCCCAGGGCCTCTAGACCTACCAGGCATGTGCTGCTCTGGGACCCACATTCCTGATGCCCAAATGCATTGTTTGTTAAGGAAAAGCGTTTATTTTAAAAGTATTGCTTACTGGAAGTCATCTGGAAGTACACTTGACAAATAGCCCTTGTGGTGCCTGTAAGATGTAGTGTCCTCTGGGCAGAGGGATGGCGCTCGGGGGACCTTGCATTGTCTATAATGTTTGAATTTCTACAGAGATAATTGTTTTTGTAATTTGAAGAAAAGAATAAAGTGGGTCATCTTTTATTTATGGAAAATGCAAAACTGTATAAAGGGATTTCTTTAAAAAACTAGTCACTCAAAATTCCCTTGAATTCTGAGCAATTTTGATTTAACTTATTTTCATTTTTTTCTTGGAATCACTGTATCACTGTCTTCCCGTTCATCATTGATTTGCTCGAACGTCTGTACCTTTATTTTGCTTCCTACTTTTTCTTGCTGGCATCATGTCTTCCCAATTTAAAATGCCTTTCTAGGGGCCGGAGCAATAGTACAGCTGATAGGGTGTTTGTCTTGTACGCGGCCGACCTGGGTTCCATCCCGGCACCTGGGTTCCATCCCCTGAGCACCCAGGACTAATTCCTGAGTGCAGAGCCAGAAGTAACCCCTGAGCATTGCCGAATGTGAACTCCCAATAAAGCAAAATAAATAAATAAAATGCCTTTCTATTAATGATTGGGGGCGGAGCTATAGTATAGTGGGTAGGGCATTTGCCTTGCATGTGGCCCACCCAGGTTCCATCCCCAGCATCCCATATGGTCCCCTCAGCACCACCAGGAGTACTTCCTTAGTGCAGAGCCAGGAGTAGTAATCCCTGAGTATCGCTGGGTATGATCCAACAAAACAAAAATAAAAACCTATTAATGATTGTACAGTGTTTTTTTTTCCTTGTGTTGTAATTTATTTTTTTTTTTTTTTTTTGCTTTTTTGGGTCACACCCGGCAATGCTCAGGGGTTTACTCCTAGCTATGCACTCAGGAATTACTCCTGGCGGTGCTTGGGGGAACATATGGGATGCCGGGATCAAACCCGGGCGGCACAGGCCGGCCGCGTGCAAGGCAAACGCCCTACCCGCTGGACTATCACTCCGGCCCTTTAATGGGGTATTAAGGTTGTTTTTACCTTTGCTGTTATGAGTAATGTTGAAATTTTTGTTGTTGTTTTTTAGTTTTGGGGCCACACATGGAGATGCTCAGGGCTAATTCTTGTCTCTGTGCTTAGGGATCATTCTTGGCAGGCTTGGAGAAACCATTGGGGGATCTAATCCAGGTCAGCTGTGTGTAAAGCTAGTGCCCTATTCTATATTAAAATATTTAAATTAGAATTTGATTGTTTTATGAGGTACCATCTCACACCACAGAGACTGGCACACATCCAAAACAGCAAGAACAACCGGTGCTGGCGTGGATGTGGGGAAAAAGGGACTCTGATCCACTGTTGGTGGGAGTGCCGACTGGTCCAGCCCTTTTGGAAAACAATATGGGCATTCCTCCGAAAACTAGATATTGAGCTCCCATTTGATCCAGCAATAGCACTCCTGGGAATATACCGGGAGACCGAAAAACACATAGCAGAAACACTATCTGTACTTTTTATTCATCTCTGCGCTATTCATTATAGCTAGAATCTGGAAACAACCTAAATGCCCGAGAACAGAGGACTGGCTAAAGAAACTGTGGTTCATCTACACTATGGAATACTATGCGGCTGTCAGAAAAGATGAAATTATGAAATTTACCTGCAAATGGATGGTCATGGAGACTATCATGCTGAGTGAAATTAGTCAGAAGGAAAAGGACAGATATAGAATGACTGCATTCATTAATCGGACATAAATAGATACCAGTGTTTTACTAAATGTGGGAAATGGTAATGGCAGATTAAAACTCACCATTGAATATACACAAAGAGACTTAAGTGATAAACTCTAAATATCTGCAGGGCTAGCCACAATGTGTAAAATAAGAGGGAGAGAGATGCAGAGACAGAGAGAGAGACAGAGAGAAAGAGTGGAAATGGGGCTGTCTGCTATTAAGGCAGCCTGGGGTGGGCGGGAGGGTTGGGGTACATTGGTGGTGGAAATGGGGCACTGGTGGAGGGATGGGGGCTGGTATACTGTATTACCAAGAACCAATTATGAACACCTTTGTAATTGTATGTTTCACGGTGGTATAATAAAAATTTAAAAAAAAATTAAAAAAAATTTTAAAAAAAGAATTTGATTGTTTTAATATAGAGTTTGAGGTTGGGGAAAGTGATACCTCCCATCTTTTTTTCCCCAAGGATTGCTTAAGATATTCGTGGGGGTTTATTATTCCATACAAATTTCAGGAGTGTTTGGTCAATTTCTTTGAAGAACATCATGGGTATCTTTATAGGGACTGCATTGAATTTGTATAAAGCTCTAGGGAGTATTACCATTTTGATAATGTTGTCACTTGTCACTTTGTCATTTTTCCTGTTGTTCATTGATTTGCTTGAGTGGGCTCCAGTAATGCCTCCATTCGTTGGGAATGAGGTCCATTATTGTTACTGTTTTTGGAATATCGAATACACCACAGGTAGCTTGCCAGGCTCTGCCGTGGCTTGGGGTTCATCCAAGGGGACCCAGTCTTTTCTATCAGACCATCAACCATCCAGGGCCCACGGGGCAGAGCCCTGGGTGTGGATAAGCCTGTCTCCCTGTCTGCCACCTGCTGGCGCAGCCGGGCACCACAGCCACACCTGCAACACCTTGAGGGGCAGCTTGATAATGTTAATTCTCCCACTCCATGAGCAGGGAATGTGTCTCCATTTCCTCGGGTCCTCTTTTATTTCTTGAGGCAACGTTTTGTAGTTTTCTTTGTAGAGATTCTTTACGTTCTTTGTCAAACTGATTCCTAGTTATTTGATTTTCTGTGGAACAACTGTGAATGGGATCGTTTCTTTAATACCCTTTTCTTCTCTTTCACTATTTGCATATAGGAAAGCCACTGACTTTTAAGTATTGACTTTGTACCCTGCCATTCTACCATAGGAATCTATTATTTCTAGTAGCTTCTTGATAGAGAGTTTAGGGTTTTCTAGGTATTTCTAGGGTTTTCATGTCATCTGAAAATAGTGACAGCATGGCTTCTTCCTTTCCCATATGGATGCCCTTAATGTCTTTTTCTTCCCTGATTGCTATGGCAAGTACATCCTATATTGAATAGAAGTGGTGAGAGTAGGAATCCTTGTCTTGTTCCCCGACCTTAGGAAGGCTTTCAATTTTTCCCCATTCAGAATGATGCTCACTGTGGGCTTGTAGTAGATGGATTTGATTATATTGAGGAAGGTTCCTTCAATTCCCATTTTACAGAGAGTTTTTATCAGGAATGGGTGTTGGATCTTGTCAGATGCCTTCTCTGCATCTATTGATATGATCATATGTTTTTTATTTTCCTATTTTACTGATATGATGTGTTATGTTGATTGACTTGCGGATGTTGAACCATCCTTGCATTACCAGGATGAATCCTACTTGGTCATGGTGTATAATCTTTTTGATGATATGATGTATTATGTTGATTGACTTGCGAATGTTGAACCATCCTTGCATTACCGGGGTGAATCCTACTTGGTCATGGTGTATAATTTTTTTTCATGACTCCTTGGATTCTGTTTGCTAGTATTTTATTGAAGATTATAGCATCAGTTTATCAGGAAGATTGGTCTGTAGTTTTCCTTTTTCGTGACATCTCTGTCTGCTTTGAATATCAGGGAGATATGTGCCTAGAAGCTATTTGGGAGTGTTTCTGTTTCTGAAAAGGACTGGGAGTAGGTCCTCTTTAAAGGTTTGGTAGAATTCACTGGTGAATCCGTCTGGACCTGGGCTTTTGTGTTTTGGGAGGCTTTTGATTCATCACTCAGGAATTACTCCTGGCGGTGCTCGGGGGACCATATGGGATGCCGGGGATCGAGACCCAGGCCAGCACAGGCCGGCCACGTGTAAGGCAAGCGCCCTACTTGCTGGGCTATTGCTCCAGCCCCTCATCTCTGAAGTTTTATCTCCTCCCTTATAATTACTTCTCTTGGTCCTAGCCTTGGGTCTGGATTTCCAGGAAGAGACTTCTTTCTGTCAAGTTAGGAATCGGGCAGAGGAAAGTGAGGACTGACCCAGGGTCACCTTGCCCTCGAGCCCTCTAGTTTATCTGCATCTTCACCCAGAGGGGAACAGAGGCATGTTGTATTTCCCCCAAAAAAAATTCTATTGGGGCCAGAAGAGATAGCATGGGGGTTAAGGCATTTGCTACTTATGTGGCTGATACTGGTTCATCCCTGGTTACTCATACAATTCCCCAGGAACCACCAGGAATGAACCCTGAGCGCCGAGCCAGGAGTAAGCCCTGAGCCCAGTGTGGCCCAAACTTGGGTCTCTCTCCCCCCCTCCCCATGATCTTTCATTCTGCTGTAATGACAGGTTATTTATATGGGTGAAAGAATACGGTTGTATCCGTCTAAAGAGGTTTGTTGAGGGGGGAGTCAGATTTAAACCAGAGTTGCCAAGGGGGTAGGGGTGGTGGCTGTGTGTGGGACAAACTGGGGGCTGTGGGGGGACATGCAGGCTTCTGGGGAGTGAGGTCAGGTGCTCCTCTCTCTCTCTCTCTCTCTCTCTCTCTCTCTCTCTCTCTCTCTCTCCTACACACACATCCACACGTACATACACATGTATGCATGCACACCGTCCTGCTTAGAGTTACTGGAGTTCTTCAGTGGTTAGAAATCTGGACGGAAGTTTCCTTGGGGGCGGGACTTGTGATACCCAACCAACCAGGGCTGGGGGTTGAGGATGATTTGCTGGGACCAGCTGTGCTTCAGGGCCTCTCACACCACATCTGGCCTGGTAGTGAATTCTCTGACCAGCCATGTGAGGCCCAGGGATTAAATCTGGATTGGGTGCATGCGGTCTTTCTGTGACTCCTGAGCATGTTTTTTGTTTGTTTTGGTGATGCAAACTAGTTTTAATGTAAATTTTATTTAGAAAGATGTGAGGGAGAGAGAGAGAGGGAGAAGTACGTGTTAGAGAGAGAACACAGACTTCTCCAAAGTGGAAATAAGCAAGCAAAGAAACAAGCAAGTGATACTCTATTTTTTTTTTGGGGGCACACTTGTACTCAATCAGGGCTTACTCCTGACTATGTACTTGGGAGTGAACTGTGCAAGGCAATCATCAGATTCGTTTTGTTTTTTTTTTTTTTTTTTTCAGTTTTTGGGCCACACCTGCTGGTGCTCAGGGGTTACTCTTGGTATGTTTCTGGGATTGGCAGGGGTCTGAACTTACCATATATTTCACTTAAACTGTTGTGTTTATGCCCAATTCCCTGGGGAGATGGCAATTTCTGTCCTCACAAAAGGGAAGAACCATGACACATCCCCACTCCACCCCAGCCAAGATCTGTGTCTTCCTTAAAAGGAAGGTACATATCCCCTTGCTGGCTTGAATCCTGGTCTGGTGGCCTCATCACTCTGTACCTATTGCCAATGAGTGGCTTGTTCAGATTGATTTCCAAGTTCATTTGAATTTTGACTCATGAAGTTTTCACTGTACCTGTGGAGCAGAAACTCATGAACAATTTTCTGTTGTCTTTTGCTGGCCCAGAGTGGCATACTACTGTGATTCTGTGTTGTTTGTTTGTTTGTTTATTTTTTTTTTTTGGGTCACACCCGGGAATGCTCAGGGGTTTCTCCTGGCTCTGCACTCAGGAATTACTCCTGGCGGTGCTCAGGGGACCATATGGGATGCCGGGGGATTGAACCCAGGCCGGCAGAGGCTGGCCCTGTGCAAGGCAAACACCCTACCCGCTGGCTATCACTCCGGCCCCTGTGTGTTGTTTATTTAAAAATGAAAAAATAGATGGGGGCTGGAGCAATAGTACAGCAGGTAGGGCATCTGTCTTGCACACAGCTGACCTGTGTTGGATCCCTGGCATCCTATATAGTCCCTCGAGCACTGCTAGGAGTAATTCCTGAGTGCAGAGCCAGGAGTAACCTCTGAGCATATCCGGGTATGACCCCCCAAAAAAAAAAAAGGCAAAATATAATAAGGAACAGATTGGGAGCCCTGGGTGTGGTTCAGTGACTAAACGCACCTGACTTGCCTGTGGTGCTCTGGAGTTTGGTCTCCAGTGCAGCCATTGTGTGCTGGGCATGTCTCTGGCCATTCCAAGTGTACATGGAATCCATTGTACAGAATCCAGCTTATGCCAGCGCCACGCCCCAAGTCTACCACAGAACACGATTGGTCAGGGCAGGGGAGGAATAGAATGGAGTTTAAAAATCGTTTAAGGGGGCCAGAGTGATAGTCCAGTGGGTAGTTTGTTTGCCTTGCACGCGGCGGCCCATCCCAGCCTGGGTTAGATCCCGGCATCCCATATGGTCCCCGAGCACCGCCAGGAGTAATTCCTGAGTGCAGAGCCAGGAATAACCCCTGAGTATTGCCGGGTGTGACCCAAAAAAAGCAAAAAAAAAAAAAAGTCAGTAAAAATCTTTTAATAAAATAAGACCTGCTCATTGTAGAGCAGGGCATCATTATTAATTGGGAGGGGGTCATGACATCATGGCAGTGCTGGACATTTACCATCTGGTCATTGGTAGAGAAAGTGCAATGGGGACTTCTGTTAGAGTCACTAGTGTAGCGTTAACAGCCCTGGAACAAAGGGACTTTTGAGATTTTTTTTTGTAGAAGACTCCCAGACTAAAACCAGAGAAATGAAACTTTCCTAAAACAAGCCCAAGGTGGAGATGCTTGAGGACCGTGTGGCAGCCTTACAGGAAGCCCGTGAGAGCAGAGCCTGCCAGGGAGACAGGCGGGGAGAGGAGAGGACCCCATGTGTTTTCAGTTCTAAGCACCCAACTGCTGTCCAGCTTTGTCGAGGGTTTCCACTTGCTCCTCTTCTAGGAGGGAATCTCTGGCTGGAGTGCCAGGGGGTGAAGGTTGCCCAATGACTGTCACCATTAGACTAACTCAGATCGGAAATTCTGCAAAGCCCGAATCAGATGGCATCTGGAGCTTAATGCAAGGGGTTGCCTCCTTGATACTATTTTTACTTTCCTGTGACTGAAGATCCTAAGGATTTAGAGATTTGTAAGGTGGAGGTGGAACTCTGAGGCCACTAACTTGCCCAAGGTTTGTTGTTGCTGTGATGGCAGGGAGGCATGCACACCCTGACTTGTCTCACTGGGGCTTGCACATCGGCTTGGTGTCTGCATGCGGCAGCGGCACTTCCCAAGACTTGCATGCCGCTAGTTGTGCTGCACAGGTGCTAACTGGAGCTCACAGGCCGCACTTCCGGGCTGTAGTGCTTATTCAGTTGCCGTGCTTGCCGTGATGCAGCGGTGCGGGGATCACAGATGACAGAGTTGCCAGGGTCGTGCCTGGTATGTGCCGACACGGGGATGGCTCCTGACCATGCCTGTAAGCACATCTGTACCGCCGCACTGTTCCTCAACTCCTGTGACCATATGCCTGCAAGCACACCTGTACTCCACACTGTTTCTCAACTCCTGTACTTGCTGCTGTTGTTTTGGGGCCACACCTGGCATTGCTCAGGGCATTATTCCTCGCCCACACTCAGGGGACTCTGAGATGCGGGGAATCTGAGTGCAGGCGCCCTGCTCGCTGTCCTCTCTCTCCAGCCTTAGCTCCTGTAATTCTTTAAGCACAAAAGATATTTAACTCAGGGCTTTATTAGTTGCTACTGTCTTTTCCCAAGTTTACTCAAATTAATGCATAAGGTGGTGGTGTACAAGAAGAATATAGTTGTCTAAAATGGCTTTAAAGAGGTATGAGGGTTTAATTACATTCTTAGACTTATTTGAAGACGGGCAATTTTTCAAATTTTCAAATCTTTTCAAATTTTAAAAATGAGGGTCTTTAAAACTTCTTGCACCTTTCAGTGGCAGGACTTTTGGGAACGCTTTGTTTCCTGCCTCTTCTGTGAGCCAGCACAAGGCCAAGAAGACTTTTTCTCCCCCACCGCCTCCTATCCAGGAGGGCCTGGGTTCTGAGTGGTTACACAGCAGAGGGGTCATCCGGGCCTGGGTTCTGAGTGGTAACTCGGCAGAGGGGGTCATCCGGGCCTGGGTTCTGAGTGGTAACACAGCAAGGGGGTCATCCGGGCCTGGGTTCTGAGTGGTAACTCGACAGAGGGTCATCCGGGCCTGGGTTCTGAGTGGTAACACAGCAGAGGGGGTCATCCGGGCCTGGGTTCTGAGTGGTAACACAGCAGAGGGGGTCATCCGGGCCTGGGTTCTGAGTGATAACACAGCAGAGGGGGTCATCTGGGCCTGGGTCTGAGTGGTAACTCGGCAGAGGGGTCATCCGGGCCTGGGTTCTGAGTGGTAACACAGCAGAGGGGGTCATCTGGGCCTGGGTTCTGAGTGGTAACTTCGGCAGAGGGGGTCATCCGGCCTGGGTTCTGAGTGGTAACACAGCAGAGGGGTCATCCGGGCCTGGGTTCTGAGTGATAACTTCGACAGAGGGGTCATCCGGGCCTGGGTTCTGAGTGGTAACTTCGACAGAGGGGTCATCCGGGCTGGGTTCTGAGTGGTAACTCAGCAGAGGAGGTCATCCGGACCTGGGTTCTGAGTGGTAACTTCGACAGAGGGGGTCATCCGGGCCTGGGTTCTGAGTGGTAACTCGGCAGAGGGGGTCATCCGGGCCTGGGTTCTGAGTGGTAACTCAGCAGAGGGGGTCATCCGGGCCTGGGTTCTGAGTGGTAACACAGCAGAGGGGGTCATTTGGACCTGGGTTCTGAGTGGTAACACAGCAGAGGGGGTCATCTGGGCCTGGGTTCTGAGTGGTAACTCGACAGAGGGGGGGTCATCCGGGCCTGGGTTGAGTGGGTATCGGCAGGATCATCCGACCTGGGTTCTGAGTGGTAACACAGCAGAGGGGTCATCCGGGCCTGGGTTCTGAGTGAGGTAACACAGCAGAGGGGGTCATTTGGACCTGGGTTCTGAGTGGTAACACGGCAGAGGGGGTCATCGGGCCTGGGTTCTGAGTGGTAACTCGGCAGAGGGGGTCATCCGGGCCTGGGTTCTGAGTGGGTAACACAGCAGAGGGATCATCCGGACCTGGGTTCTGAGTGGTAACTCGGCAGAGGGGTCATCCGGGCCTGGGTTCTGAGTGGTAACACAGCAGAGGAGGTCATCCAGGGCCTGGGTTCTGAGTGAGGTAACTTCGGCAGAGGGGTCATCCGGGCCTGGGTTCTGAGTGGTAACACAGCAGAGGAGGTCATCCGACCTGGGTTCTGAGTGGTAACTTCGGCAGAGGGTCATCCGGGCCTGGGTTCTGAGTGGTAACACAGCAGAGGGGATCATCCGGGCCTGGGTTCTGAGTGAGGTAATTCGGCAGAGGAGGTCATCCGGGCCTGGGTTCTGAGTGGTAACTCGACAGAGGAGGGTCATCCGGCCTGGGTTCTGAGTGGTAACTTCGGCAGAGGGGGTCATCCGGGCCTGGGTTCTGAGTGGTAACTCGGCAGAGGAGGTCATCCGGACCTGGGTTCTGAGTGGTAACACAGCAGAGGGGGTCATCCGGGCCTGGGTTCTGAGTGGTAACTCGACAGAGGGGGTCATCCGGGCCTGGGTTCTGAGTGGTAACTTCGGCAGAGGAGGGTCATCCGGCCTGGGTTCTGAGTGGTAACACAGCAGAGGAGGTCATCCGGCCTGGGTTCTGAGTGGTAACACAGCAGAGGGGTCATCCGGGCCTGGGTTCTGAGTGGTAACTTCGGCAGAGGGGTCATCCGGGCCTGGGTTCTGAGTGGTAATTCGGCAGAGGGGGTCATCCGGGCCTGGGTTCTGAGTGGTAACACAGCAGAGGGGTCATCCGGGCCTGGGTTCTGAGTGGTAACTTCGACAGAGGGGGTCATCCGGGCCTGGGTTCTGAGTGGTAACTCGGCAGAGGGGGTCATCCGGGCCTGGGCTGAGTGAGGTATTTCAGCAGAGGAGGTTATCTGGGGTTCCCCATGGCGGGGTGATTGCTGCGGCCTCTCTGAACTCTGTCTCAGACACGGGTCATCTCGGTGTTCACATATCCATGGGCCTCACTGTGCTGCTCACCCTGGCGATGCCAACTCCTCCCCCTGAGCACTCTCACTGCCTACTTAAATTTGCTCCTTGCCTCTGCTTTCCCAGAGCTGGGAGGTGACGAGTGGCTGGCTCTCGGGGTCTGTGCCTCTCCCTAGCAGTCATGAGGCCTGACTAGAGGCCACGGAGCAGTGCAGAGTTGGAGTGGACGATTTGGTCCTTTTCTTTTTTTTTCTTTTTTGGGTCACTCCCAGCAATGCTCAGGGGTTACTCTTGGCTCTGCACTCAGGAATTACTCCTGGCGGTGTTTGGGGGACCATATGGGATGCCGGGATCGAACCCAGGTCGGCCACTTGCAAGGCAAATGCCCTACCCACTGTGCTATCACTCTGGCCCCTATTTGGTCCTTTCTGTGTGATGCTATCCCGGAGCATCTCCCGGCCCCCAGTCTGCGCTCCCTGGTTTCCAGGCTGTGCTCAGCAGCGATTCCAGCTGGCAGGGCTGGAGCAAGTGTTTCCGTAAGCATTCCCACGATCCTTTCAGTGAGGGGTGTGACCTTGGAGCCCGATGCCTGTCTCAGCCCCTGACGTGGGAGTGGGTGGGAGGTAAGAACAATACTGGGGTGGGTGGGTTCCCTGTCTGGCACTGCTGGATACAGAACACGTCGACTCTCCAAATACAAGTGCTCTCTGGGGATCCAGAGTTGGAAGGAGTCAGTAGATTTCTGCCTTCCTGTTTGAGTGATCTTTCCCAAGGGGGATGGTAGCCTTGGGAGTGTGCACATGCGTATGTGTGGGGGGTGTTTTTGCTTAAAGAAGGTAGATTTCCAGGGAGGTGCTTGGTAATTTTTTTTTCTTTTCAAAGGGCAGTGGTAGGCCACATACATTAGGAACCCCTCTGTTACCCTCGCGTGCAGCCCCTCTGCTCTTCTGGGCACTCCACACTGCCTCTCACTCATTTTGTCACGGAGTGCCTAAGCTCAGTCTAAGAAAATTGGCAGATGAAAATAAGGATGGTTTTTCTTCACGTCATGAGCTCTCCTACTAGTGTTTTGAGGCTGGCTGTGCAGAGGTCTCTGGTAACAGTTTACTTGTCTTCTCTGGGCTGGAGGGACTGCAGGAGAAAACGAGCCATGTCTCTGTTTGGAATACCAGAAGTCTTCTATCATCTGTTTTTGTCTTTTTTGAGTCACACCCAGTGATGCTCAGGGGTCATCCTGGCTCTGTGCTCAGGAATTACTCTAGTGGTGCTCGGAGTACCATATGGGATGCCGGGATTGAACCCTGATCGGCCACTTGCAAGGCAAATTGGAGTCTTCTGTGATCTCACCTAGAAGGAGCTCGCTGCCCCGCGTCTGTCCCCAGTCATTTCTCCAGTCTTAGGTTTCCCAAGAGAGACAGACATGGGGCAGAGCTGCTACTGGCTCTCATTGTGCCCAGCCGCTCATGAGGTGCCCGGGAGGGATGGCAGGTTCTAGCCCTGGCCCGCCACCCTGGCAGAGCCTCACAAGCCAGCCCCCCCCCCCACATACTCCATGAAGACCTCCATTTTCCACATCCGGACTTCCCCCTCATCAGAACTCCACCCATCAGACCAGCCTATCACAGCCCGGCTCGCGTGGCCGCTTGCAGCCTCGTGGTTCATCAATAAATGCTGGATTTTGAGATGACTACAAGAGTATGCTACCCGCACGGCAGAGCCTGGCAAGCTACCCGTGTCGTATTTGATATGCCAGATACCAGTAACAATTATAGACCTCATTCCCATGGAATGGTTTGAGGCTCTTTATGTTTCTGCAGCAAGCAGGTGCCCTTGGGATCTACTTGCATGAGACAGGACATATGGAGATGTTACCGCTCAAGCAAATCGACGATGAACGGGAAGACAGTGACAGTGACAGTGATAGGTTTCCCAATTCCTGTGAGGCCTTGAGCCTGTGCAGAAGCTGCCCAGGTTTCCTAGGCTGGCTGGTGTCACCTTCTGTAGTCACGTGACCATGAGGCAGGAAGTCTCTGAGTTAGCTTTTCTCTCCCTTACTGGTATTTAGCAAACATTTTCAACTCAAAAGTTCATTTATGAGCATGTCTTTGGGGGGCTCACTTGCATACTGCTTAGCTTCAACCAGTTTCCATCTGTAGGTAAGGACTGTGCTGGCTGGGTGTGACTGGGGTAATCATGCCCAGCCCTGGGTTCCTGCTAGCATGTTTTCCTCCAGGGTTTTTCCTGTCCTGTTCTCAGAAGCAGGTCAGAAGACCCTTTGACTTGAACCAGAGGGAGAGGTCACTCCCAGTAGGGGGCAGGGCTTACTCCTGGCTTTGCACGCAGGGATCCTGGTGGGGCTCAAAGGACCATATGGGGTGTCAAGGATCAAACTGGGGCCAGCTGCATGTCAGGTCAGCACCCTGCCTGCTGCACTGCCATTCTAGCCCCTAGATTGATTTTTCTCAATTCATAGAAGACCTCTCCGACCTAAGTTCCCAGAGCACCGTATTCCTTTCTTTCAGTCAGGGCTTTAGCAGAGAATTTACAGGCTGGAAGAAAGGTTTCTCTTTGGTGGTAAAGGAAAACACTATTTTGGGAAATGGAGTGTTCGGAATCTGCAACATTGGTCAGAGAAGGCATCTTTGTATTTCCGCACTGTGGAGTTTGTACTGATTTAACCTGGGACAAGCCATTTGCCTCAACTAGCCGCTGTTGATCAGAAAGCCCAACTGGCCAGGGGTAAGCTCCCGGCCTGGCTGGGTCTCCCAGTCACCCATGGTACAGACTTGCAGTGTCCTGCACTGTTCCTAGTTTTTGGCAGATGACCACCAGCAAGCCTTTGTTTTGAAATTGTAGAGGGTTGAGTCTTACGTTCTCCTTTCCCTCGTCCCCTCTGCTCTTCCTCTTTTCTGTTAACATGCAGAATTGATGAAGCAGTGACTCATGCTAAGTTCTCTATCAGGATAACCCTGTCTCGATTCTCAAAATATCAGTACACAGTATGTGCTATTTGATTTTTTTTTTTTTAAGGTTGGGCAAGCCAAGAATCAAAATAGTTCAGAACAGCTAGAGCTTGGTGGAGTTAAGGTTTGGATAGACGAGCTCTCTCAAACCCATCTCTTTATTTTATATATTTTTTTCAAACCCATCTCTTTAAATAGAGCAGGGCTTAAAATTTTCCCACTTTGCATCTCACTTTTTTTACCTGAGGCAATTTTTATACCCTAGACTTACAGATATATAAAAAGGTATACAAATCAAAACATGTACTGATAGTAAATTGCAAAGAAAAAGTTTTTTAGAAGAACAAAATATTCATGACCCCCATACTCAGCCGTGACCTAGGGTCAAGAAGCTTGGATTTTGGTGGGGCTGGAGCAATAGCACAGCGAGGAGGGCATTTGCCTTGCAGGCGGCTGACCCGGGTTTGATCCCTGACATCCTATGTGGTCCCCTGAGTACCGCCAGGAGTAATTCCTGAGTGCAGAGCCAGGAGTAACCCTTGAGCATTGTGTTTGGGGAACTGCGCTAGGACAGTATCTTTTTTTTTTTGGGGGAATCACACCCGGCGATACTCAGGGGTTACTCCTGGCTCTTCTCTCAGGAATTAATCCTGGTGATGCTCAGGGGACCATACGGGATGCCAGGGATCGAACCCGGGTTGGCTGTGTGCAAAGGCAAATGCCCTACCCGCTGGACTATTGCTCTGGCCCCATCTTCTTTCTGATACTGTCCTCAAAACAATACTGTAAATTAGGTGTTTCTCTTGTTAGCTCATTTGACTGATGAGGAAAATGAAAGGGGACAATGGGCTTGTCTCAGTTTTTCTGTCTGCAGTGGAAGATGAAGGATTTGAACCTCTTTATTTCCTGAGTTGTGCTTGCTGTCCACCTACAGGCAGGGTGTTTTGCTTTCATTTCAGATGTTGGAAACTTCATTCTCAGATATCTCCCTATCCAGTTGGTCCTGAAAACTGCAAGTGGGGAGCTGAGGGGTCTTGGGTTAGATTTGCAAACGTTTACCAACTATCTGTAGTTGAATCAAGCACTTTGGTTCCTCCTGTGCCAGACTCTGTTAGCACTTCAGCCACAAGTGAGGGTGCAAGAGGGCTGCCTGTTACAGGTTCCGACGCCCTCTGAGGTGCCCTAAAGACTGTCAGCCTGGTAAGGGGCTCCCATTGGATGGGATGAGGGAGTCTTCCTCTCTGCTCATACCCTGCTGTCCCAGTGTAGGCTCCTGGGGCCCTAGGAAAGAATTGTGCCGAGTGCATAGCTGAATGCATAAGCACTGTGCTCTTTCATCCCTCCGGCCTCCCTCTGGACACAAGAAACAGCACAGCCCCATAGGAAACTCTGGCTCCTCCCGAACCCAGAGCTTGGCCACGTGGAGCCCCTGTCACCTCCCCACTCTCCTCCCAATGTTCTTTGTCTTGCTGCTTTACCATCAAGACTTGCTTGTGTCCCCTGTTTGCCTCTTGTGCTCAAGACCTCCCCACACCCCCCATGAGGAACTATGCACAATGTCATTGGCATCTATCTGTGGTGAAGTGTTAGAGTCCAGTTTTAATTACTCAGTTTGGGAGGTTTATGCGCATTGGCTGCATCTGTTCTGAATAAGATAGTTTAGTTTCCTTAACTTCGTCAGTGCTCATGTGGGCGATGTTTTTCCAATCTTTTATTTTTTAAACTCCTAGTTAGAAGACAGCTTTAATCATTTTTGACTTTCATGGAGGACCCATTGAAGCAGGGGGCGATGGTGTATAGGGCATACGGAGGACTCAGGACTGCCCCTGATTACGTTCTAGCTGATTGGCAAAGTGGAGGGGATTAGTTGCTGGTTACACGAAACCAGCCAGGTTGATGTTTAGGCGTGGTAGCTGCAGAGATCTGTGAAACTTGTGATCAGACACTAGGCAGTGGTGCTGTTAGGTCTTCCAAAGGTGTCCATCAGCCAGAGAAGCTGCCTGAGGAGCACTTCATGCTTGGGGCCCTGTTAGTGCTGGTGTTTCTGGGACTCACTGCAGAGTGCAGGGTGGCAGGAGGTCTGGTAGATAGAATTGCTGGAATTTGCCCCTCTTAGGAGAGACTCGCTTCCCCTTCCTGATTTTGTGAGCTAGCATTTGTTCTCTTAACAGGCATTTGAACTTCCTTTATTTCATTTGAATTGTTTCACTTTCTCTAGAGATTGATCCAAGGCAGCAGACCTGTGTGTCCGTGTAGTATCTGAGACCTGTTCTGGCTCTGGGCTTAATCTCTTCGGCCTTGATTTCCTTCTCTGCAGCAACAAGGCCTCCCCAGGAGCCATGGCAGCCCCCCAGCACCCGCGAGTCAGGCCTTACTCCTGGTCCCTTGGAAGGCCCTGAGCATACTGTTTTCCTTCCCTGTGCTAAATGAAGAAGGATCAGTTTGGAGAATAAACTTTCCTGGGCGATATTTAAATATACTTAAAAGTGTCATTGTTACGTCTGCTAATAAAGGATTTCTTTTAAAATGTTAGTGAAAATAAAATAATTAGAAATAGAATTTTTCTCAAAGTTTAAAAACATTCTTAAGTTTTGATTAAGTTGTAAGCAGATAGAAAGCACTAGGCTGTAGGTCTGTTTTCTGGTTCACTTGCTCTTTATTAAATCATTCATCCTAACCCATTCATCCTAATGGGTCGGTCTGGGCCGTCCTCATTTTAGAAGAGCTGCTCATTGGTGTCTGAAGTCAGCTTTAGCTTCACACTCCTATGGCTCTGTGTGTTGAAGTCTGAGCTGTGAAAGGAGGCACACCCCAGATACCGTGCTGCGGTTCACCTGGCCGGCTCCTGAGCACAGCCAGGAACAGTGTGCGAGAAACCTGCATCTCTGGGTCTGTCAGTCAGATGACTGGCCTGGGGGAGGGGACCCCGCCAGTGCCCCTCTGCCTCGCTGTGGGTGGCAGCAAAGGCTGCCTTTGCCTTTAGATCTAGAGTTGGTTGGGAACCAGGTTTCAGTGCCTAGAGCAGGAATGAATAGAGTTGGGGTGTGGGAGGAAGCGGGCACCTGCCTTGTCAGGGCAGCAGGAAGCGCCAGAACAGCCTGTCGGAAAATGTTCTGTGAGCTGCAGTTTGCCGTTCGGGGCTGGAAGTGTTAAAGCTCACCCGAAACCTTTCTTTTGTCTTTTTTAAAAAATATTTTGGGGCCACACCTGGCAGTGCTTAGGGCTTGTTTCTAGTTCAATGCTCGGGGATCACTCCTGGCAGTTCAGGGGATCATATGGAATAATGGGGTTCCGATCCAGTCAGCTCTGTGCAGGGCTGCCTGAACTATCACCCCGGCCCCAAAATTAAAAAAAAAAAAAAATCCTGTGACCAAGATAGGACTTCATTTTCTGAGCTGATTCACTTGGGCTTTTCTCTTTGGTGAGATGTGTAAGGGAAAAATCAACCGTGTAGGGGCCAGAGCGATAGCCCAGCGGGTAGGGCGTTTGCCTTGCGCGGCCGGCCTGTGCCGGCCTGGGTTCGATCCCGGCATCCCATATGGTCCCCTGAGCACCGCCAGGGAGTAATTCCTGAGTGCAGAGCCAGGAGAAACCCCTGAGCATTGCCGGGTGTGACCCAAAAAAGCAAAAAAAAAAAAAAAAAAAAAAAATCAACCGTGTAGTATTTGACCCGGAGCCCATGTATAGTTTGCTAAGTTTTGCTCCTAAATAAGTGAATGTACCGGGAAGAAGGGCAATTGGAACTCCTTGTCGCTGCTTGGGAGCAAGGTAGGTTAGGTATTTTTTTTTTCTTTTTTTGGGTCACCCCAGCGTTGCTCAGGGGTTGCTTCCTGGCTCTGCACTCAGAAATTACTCTTGGCAGTGCTCGGGGTACCATATGGGATACTGGTATGGTTTGATATGGGATCAAACCCGGGTCGGCCATGTGCAAGGCAAGCGCCCTACCGCTGTGCTGTTGCTCTGGCCCCAGGATACTCTTTTAGGCCTGTCCCATGTGTTTATTTGATGGCCTTAAATGGGTTTGGGGGCACTAATAGAGAGGTAGGTAAGTGTCTGGATACTTTCCTGGGTGGGAGAGCACCGAGTCCAGGAGAGCTTCAGAAAGGAAGTCAACCCAGAAGCGAAGAGTCAAGTCCAGAGACAGTAAACACAGGTAGCAGCCCTTCACGGACTTGGCCTGCCTCTCCTTGCCCTCTGCCTGAAGGTGCTCTTCTTGGGGCTTTACAGGAGTGTTGCTTCTGTTAGGGTGGCCAGGGTGAGGGCCCTGTGCACGGCTGCCCCCGTGGAAACGGAAAAAATCCTTGCCTATCTTTCTCGAGACTTCATGGCAGCCTGAACAGAAAACGGGGTCAGTTGACCCACCACCAGTAGGAAAGGCCCTGAGCGCCCAGAGCCTGGCGTTGGAAACCTGCACATAAGGCACGCGCCTCAGACGTGGCTTTGCAGCAGGGAATGTGGGCACCCTCACAGCTCAGCGCTGGGCTCATCTTGGGAGCAGCTAGTCTGGGTTTCTTGAGGAGTGGGAGCCTGGGTCCCCCTACACGTTAAGGGGAAACAGAAGAATAATTATCCCTTTATAAATGCTCTTGTGGTTAGCTTCCTTGAGCTGGTGAAGCAGTGACCTTTGTCTGAGAAGTGTGTCCAGCTGTCCACCCACACCTTTGGGCATCACCACAGGTGTTCATGGACCCCACAGGATGACCCTGCCTTGTTTTCCTGCTGAATTTTGTCTTCTTTTTTTAGACAAGAATCAGTTTGTCTTTCCCTGATCCGTAGTAATGACAAGTGGCATTGATGTTAGATGAGGAGGCACAGCCGGCTGACCGGGCAGGCCTGGGGAGCAGGCACAGGGCCGTGTTCGGGCCTGCTTCTAATGGCATCCCTCACCTGGGACACATATGCCGGCCACCGAGCCCTGTCCCCTCGTACAAACACCAGCCGTGGACATATCTTAGAGGACCTTTCAGGGTTTAGAAATGTTGTTTTGAAGGGCCATAGCAGTAGTACATCTGGTAGGGTGAATGCCTTACATGTGACCAAGCTGAATTCGATCCCCGGCACCTCCAGGTGTAATTCCTAAGTGCAGAGCCAGGAGTAACCCCTGAGCATTGCTGGGTGTGAGCCAAAATGAGGAAAAAAATAGAAATGTTGTTTTTGTTACCGAGAAAGCCCTTGGGAAGAGCCTGCGCCCTCCTCCATGGTAGTGAGAGCCCGGCTGGAACTGGGTCTTCCAGGTTCAGAGCAGAGTGTATCCTGCGTGTTCTGGCCACTGCCAAAAGCTCCTTGAAGGCAGGATCTCGTGTGGGGGAATTATGCTCGCTGTGTCCCCTGCCACCCACACAGATGCTCCGTGACTGATCGTGTGGAGAGGAGCTGGGGCACCCAGAATGAGTCTCTGCAGGTGTGGAGGGTTCTGGTGCACAGGGTGCACGGACTGTGCCCTCAGAAAACTCAGTGGTAGCGGTTAGACAGGGCCAGTGCCTGCATCTCTTCAGCATCTGTCCAGAACCACATTTGGGGATCTTGACAATCCCATGTAAGCTGATTGCTTTCACAGAGTAAAAGTGACCCAACCTCAGCTTTTGAAAGACCACAGCAACCCAGCCAGCGTGCTGTGCGCGTGAATGACGAAGGATTGCTCTTCCAAGTGGACTGCCCCTGGGGCTCAGTCCCCTTGGTAGTAGGTACTGGGTTTTCCCGTGGGAGCAGAGAGCTGTCCAGGGGCATGCTGGGCTGGTGGGGAGCTATCTTCCACAAGCTGGAGTTGGTCCCTCCAAGAGGCCCGCATGAAGAGAGGTTTTTTATTAGTCTAAAACGTGCAGTTTTCCAGAATGACCTACAGATAAATTGTTGGCAGGCAGAACTGGTGAATCTTCTGCAAATAGCCCCCAGCACGAATTGTTCCTGAGCCCACATGGCAGAAAACAGATCCAACTTTTAAACAAAGTTGCTCGTTGAGTCACAGATTATACAAGGCAAGCTGTAGTTAAATGAGACTCCATAAATTGTGATAAATCAGTCTGGGCCCCAGTGAAGTTTACCTTTGTGCTGTCTCAGAATTAAGTATTTGCTAAGCCTCTCAGGAATGTAAACGAGTCTTGATGAACTTAAGACAAACTCTCAAGGCCTTGAAGCTTTGGTTGGTTGTTTATGTATGAAAAGATGCTATTAAGAACAGATCTGCCTTAACCAGTCACTGGAGCGGCCAAGCACGACTTCTGCTTGGAAATCTGAGCAGTTTGAGTTCCTGCGTGTCCTTGAAACTGCAAACATTGTGTGCGTCCATTTACCACACAAACCCTCCGTCCTCTGGTGGGGCCTTGGCACCAGCTTCTTGCTGAGACCCTTCCCGTGACCGTGTGAGTCCCTCCTGCTCCCCGCGAGGCACCTCGCTGGCTGTCATGCACCGAGCAGTCTTGGGCACTGTCTTCGCCTGGCAGGCACACACCCACAGCCTGGTTGCTCTGGTTGCTCTGACAGCCTCTGGTCCGTCTCTCTCCAGCTGCCAGAGGCCTTCCAGGGCACCGACTGGTACTTGCTATCTTGTACTTGCCCTGTGCTCAGCAGCCTGAACTCAGTGACCTTTCCTCTCTCGCAGGCTCTCTGTGTGTTGGAAGTGCAGGAGGGCCCTGGGGTTCAGATCAGACTCAGGGTCATGTGCTATTGCAGTGAGACCATTGAGAATGGAGTCAGGGGCCCTGGAGCACAGGAGAGGCACCTTAGTTACTTCACTTAGAACTGCAGGGTCTCCGGTGTGACTTTCCTCAGCATGGTGGTCTGGAGGTGGTCGCACTTTAGCCTTCGGACTCCGGGAGTGTCTAGCCTACTAGGTGATGAGTTGTCTTGTCCTCAAACATCCACGCAGCTATTGTCTGTGAGTACAAACAGTCCCAGATGTTCTCCTACACTAATGTGGGGCCCAGAAAGGTGGGACAGGAGGTAAACAAGACACCTACCTTTGTCAACGGTGGCTGGGTAAAGGGGGGACCGAGGGAGGTGGACTGGAGGAAAGAGTGTTCCCACTTCTCTGCTTGACCCACCCTAGCCACCAGTGCTGGGGACGTGCCTGGCCTCTGTCAGGTCTGGCCTAACTCACACAGGCCCTGTGGGCCCATCACCTTCCCTCGGAAAAGAATTTCCAGGAAGAGGCGAACTGGTGAGGCAAGGTAGATTTTATTGAGATTTATTTAGGAAGATGTGAAGAGGGCTGGGGAGGGGGAATACAAGAGAAAATATAGACTTCTCCAGAGTGGAAGCAAGCAAAGAAATAGAGAAAGTCAAGATAGTGTCCAGGGGGAAAACATGGACTTGAAGAGCAAGCCCAGATGCTGTGGGAGGAGCTTTTATTTTTTGTTGCTTTTTTGTTTCGGGCCACACTGGTGATGTCAGTGGCTCTCCACTAAGAATCAGTCATTCCTGGCGGTGCTCAGTGTCCATATGGGATGCCAGGGCTGGAACCCGGGTTGGCGCATGCAGCGTCCCTCGGGAGGAGCTTTTATACAATTCTTCCAAATGGATTTCCCCCTGGAGTTTCGCATACGTAAAAATTAAAAATTAACCTGGACTTTGTCAGAAGAAAGCCCTGCACTGTTGGTCTTCTCTAGTCCCCCACCCCCTTGTACTGTTAATGATCTCTTCATGATCTCACTGTCTTCTGTAGCTTCCCCTTTTCTAAGGGGTTCACCCTTCTCTGGGTGGGGCCTTGGATTTCTGCATCTGGGTGGAGCCGCAGTTTCTTCTCTTTGGAGTGCAGGATTTATATCTCAGAAAAAATGTAGTCTTTAATGCTCTTGTGCTACTTCAGAGCTAGGGGAATCTAAGTGTTTTTATTCCCAAAAAAAGTACATTTCCGGGCACACCCACCCGTCTGCCTACAACACCTTGCTGCGACCCTTCTTCGGGCCCTGATTCCACCTCGGCACCATATTTGGTTTGTGTCAGTGAGCCACAGCCACAGCCCTGGGCTCTACTCCATGTTTCTTGTTTCTTGTTTGTTTTTGTCATGAGGCCACACCCAGTGGTGCTCAGAGCTTATTCTGGCTCTGGGCTAAGAGATCACTCCTGGTGATGCTGGGGGGTACCTATGGGATTGGGAGTGGTCAGTTGCATGTAAGACAAGTTTCCTGGAGGCTGTAGCGACAGCACAGCGGGTAGGGCATTACCTTGTAGCTGACCCGGGTTCGATCCCTGGCAACCCATATGGTCCCCATGCAGTGCCAGGAGTAATTCCTGAGCACAGAGCCACAAGTAACACCTGAGCATTGCTGGGTGAGATCCAAATAGCCCCAAAAAAAAAAAAAAAAAGCCAAGTTTTCTACCTGCAATTTCCGTAACTGCTATCTCCCTGTGCCTACCCGCATCCTGTGTTTCGACATCCTAAGACTCCTTGATTTCTTTTTTCCACGTTGCTCTTGATTCCACCTTAAATTCCGAAAGACAGGGACTTTGTTATGTTCACTATTCAAAAGCAGTGCTTGTCACCTAGGAAACTTCATATAATTATGGGATGACTAATTGAGTGGGTGGAGAATTCTGGAGCATGAAGTGGTCATTTTACTGTTCCTTTCAACCCAGAACCCCCTGTGGAGCTGGTAAAGCTCACTTGACAGAGGAAGCGAGGGTCTTTGGGGGATTCTGAGCCCAGCATGTACGTGTCCTTTGTCCTGTGATGACAGTGTAAGGACCGCACAGAAGTGGTCAGAAGTCACTTGGGTGGAAGAGAGCTTGGAAGATGGTGCCACGTGAAGAAGTGCGGTGGGTGTAATGAGAGCTGGGCACTACCCTCACTGCTCTGCTTGCACACATTCCACTGCCTTGGGATTATTTGCTTTTTGTGGGTGGTTCTTTGATGTTTGCAGAGATGTGTCATTCATTGGGCCTGGCCCACGGCTGCTCTCTTACCACAGTTGTCGAGTTTACACCCAGCTTCAGGCCTCTCGTGTGCTGGACTGGCTGAGCACAGGGTAGAAGCACCCACTGCTTGCATCTGTCTCTGACGGACCCAGGGCGGCATCCTTCCAGCAGGGACATCGTAGGGGGCAAAAAGGTCAGGCCAAATGCGCCCCCAAGAGGTTGATGAGCAGCTAAGGTTCCACAGATGTCCAGTGAGAGGACAGACCATGAGCCCCGAATCCCAACTCCTGTTCTACTGTCCCTGATCTTATTTTTGTTTTATTTCTAATGCCCTTAAGAAATAATTTAGTGAAGTAAAAGTGATAGTGGAACAGAATAAAAAGTACAGAGTTAATTTCCAATAGGGGATCCATAAATGTACCACAGGCCAAGGATAATCTCTTCCCCTAAATGACGTTGGACATAAAAACTGGACAGCCCATATGCAAAAAACAAAAAACAATTTATCTGCTACTGCCAGGGGGGTAGTGATGCTGCCACAGATGAAGCAGTCATCACTGCCTCAAACACCCGCTTCATGCAAGATTTGGGGAGTATCAGCTTTCATCTCCATCTAGCGTCTTCTCTTAAAACTGCTCTTCTGGGCCGGAGCGATAGCCCAGCAGGTAGGGTGTTTTCTTTTGCACGCGGCCGGCCTGTGCCTGCCCGGGTTGATCCCCCGGCATCCCATATGGTCCCCGAGCACCACCAGGAGTAATTCCTGAGTGCTGAGCCAGGAGTAACCCCTGAGCATTGCCGGTGTGACCCAAAAAGAAAAAACAAAAAACCCAAAAAAACCACCAAACCTGCTCTTCTGAATTTTGCAGTAGCCATCCTCTTCTCCACGAAGAAAATAAAAACCCTCCCACCCAGCCACCGTGTTCATGTCTGCAGCTGTGTCCAGTGGCACTAGTTTGCGCTTAGTGCTTGCGTGTGGCAGTGGTGGCCTGAGCCGAGTGGTGTCCTGCAGTGCGCTGCCCCTCCCCATCATCCCGTTCCCAGTCTCGGCCTGTTGCTCTCAGCTCTGCCTCCGCCCAGGGTGTTTCTTTGTCTGGTGCTCTTTGCTCTGGAGCCCTCGGGTTCCCATTGGCTCTGACTCTACCAGCTCCTGGTAAACGCGGCTGTTTCGCAGCTTGCATTTGGGCTTTGCTCTTCACGTCCACGTTCTCCTTTGAACATGCATCTTTCTGTCTCTTTGCTTGCTCCTTCCAGCCTGTGCTTTTCTCTTGGGCACTTATTTCCTTCCCTTCTCCCTTCTCACATCTTTTTTTTTTTTTTTTGCTTTTTGGGTCACACCCGGCAATGCTTAGGGGTTACTCCTGGCTCTGCACTCAGGAATTACTCCTGGCGGTGCTCGGGGACCATATGGGATGCCGGGGATCGAACCCAGGCCGGCACAGGCCGGCGCGGTGCAAGGCAAATGCCCTACCCACTGGGCTATTGCTCTGGCCCCATCTATCCTTCTCACATCTTTCTAAGTAACCGTTGTTCAGTAAAAACTGTCTTGCTTCACTTTTTATTTAAGCAAAAAAAAAAAAAAAAGTTGAATGGTAGGGCTCTAGTCTCTTGAAATTAGTATGAAGCTTTCCAGTTACAAATATTTTCAACTTACAATTTGGGATTGATGCAGATATGGGTGGAACCAGGTTTTTTTTTTTGCATTGTATTTTAGTGCCTTCGGCCTGAAGTGGAGGTCTGAGAAAAACCCCATTTACGGGCAGGGGTGTGTGAGCAGGGTCCAGGAAGGACTGAGAGCCTGAGATCCTGACTGCACATTAGACTTCACGGTCACCTTCAGCTTTTCTCCTCGCGCCAGTGCACTGTGCATCTTGTAGTCAGCTTCTGAACCCCAGGTTGTTCCCGGGCTGAAGCTTCTGTGAGGTTAGGCTTTCTAGTATTTAAGTGTTTTTCTGTTCTCCAAAAAATTGTTGGTATGCCACTGAGCAAATTTCAAAGAACAGAGGATTCGCGCAGTTGGGGGTAGTCACTTAGAACTGTTTGTAAAATTGCTTGGGCTGTGTTCTGGGGTTAGATTAGAGTCATGGAGTATGCAGTTGCCAGAAATGAAGCTTTTCTTACATTTTATTTGTGGGGAGATGTTTTGGCCACACCTGGTTGTATTCAGGGGCTGCTTTGGCCCCAGATAATTGTTCTTAAACCAGAGTTTCTCATACTCGATGCACTTGTTTCTAGATTCTGTACTTTGTATTGTAGGAAATGTAGCCTCACCCATTAGATGTCTGTAGTTTCTCCTCCCATGGTGACCCAAAAAAATGCCTCCATACATTCCCAGATGTCTCTGGGGTTTGTGGGGAAGGCAGCCTTAATCTCAGTTGAGAAAGTTTTCTTTGGGTCACACCCTACGATGCTGGGGTTAGTCCTTTTTTTTTCCCTTTTTGGGTCACACCCAGCAATCCTCAGGGGTTACTCCTGGCTCTGCGCTCAGGAATTAACTCCTGGCAGAGCTCTGGGAATCAAACTTGGGCCGGCCGCATGCAAGGTAAACGCCCTACCCGGCCGTGCTATTCAGGGGTTACTCCTTCCCGCACTCAGGAATTACTTCTGGTAGTGCTTGGGTGGACCATATGGGATGCTGGGGATCGAACCCTGTCGGCTGCATGCAAGGCAGCAGCAAGTACCCGCTGTGCTATCGCTCTAGCCCCCCACACTTGAGTTTTTTAAGTGCAGTTTTAAGCTCACAGCAAATTGAGCAGAAGTGTCCTGGCTTGATCCCTGCCTCCTCGCAGTATAGCCTCCCTGCTTTTAACACCTCCTACTAGAGTGAGAATCAGTGAATCGGGCGTTGATGGAAAGCCCATGGTGTTATGAGAGTTCTCTCTGGGTCTCATGTATCCTGTGCATTTGGACACACTGATGACACAGATCCACCATTACAGTGCCCTACAGAGCAGTGAACTGAAAGTTCCTTTATGTGCTGCCTATTCATCCCTCCAGCCCCTGTGGCCCCAGATCGCTGACTGTTTTCATGGCTCTGCCTTTGGCAGCATGTCACGATTGGATTCCCAGAGCCCTTCAGCTGGGCTTCTTAATTCATGCAGGTTCCTTTCTCCTCTTCCCATGGCTTCTTAGCCCTTTGTTTTAGCCCTGGATGAAAAGATCTCGTGTACAAACCATGGAGTTTTTAAGCATTCGTTCATGTTCCAATCACCTTAGTTGCTTCTAAGTCATGCTTAGTTGCCAAGTTTGGTCCCTGGCACCCCATATGGTCCCCCCGAGCACTGCCAGGAGTAATTCCTGAATGCAGAGCCAGGAGTAACCCCTGAGTATCACTGAGTATGACCCAAAAAGCCAACAAACAAAGTTCCATCCCTCTCCCTAGCACAGTGCCACGAGTAGCCCTGGGCACCTCAGGGTATTTCTTCCCCAAAGTGTTCCTGCTCCAGAGTTGGCTATTGGAATCGGCCTGTGATGTCACCTCCTTTTGCTTTATTTTGTTTGTAAGCCACACCTGACAGTGCTCAGCAGTTACTCCTGGTGATTCTCAGGGGACCATATGGGATGTCATGGATTGAGCCTGGGCAAGCCACACATCCTACCTGCTGGGCCACTGCTCCAGCCTGCTTGTTACTGTTGCTCTAGTGCGCATTTCTTTGCTGCCATGTGGTGTGGAGAATCTCTCCATGTGCTTGTGTGATATTGTCATTGCTGAGGGTTGTGTGATACGGTCTTGGCCCATTATTCGTTAACTAGATGGACTTGAGTCTTTAAGGTTTTTTTCTTCTTGTATGGCCAGCGTAGTGCATAGCTATTTATGAAGATGGATACTGAGCCCCAGTCCTGAACAATGGGGAGACTTCAGGGCTGCGTTGAGTGTGGTAGTGCAATAAAATACTCGTATCTTAGTATTTGCACACACACACACACACACAGAAATACTGCAAGTCAAACATGGGTAGTCTAGTAGCCCTGTGAAATAGAAACTATCTCTGTTCGTGAATAAACAGACTCTCAGAGGTTAGGGACTTGCCCAAGGCCATTGACTATTGAAGCGCAGAGCTGGGAAAATCAAATATGTGTCTTTCAAGTGTTAAATCAGTTTAGATGGAAAATGTCTTCCCACACCAGGAGGTCTAGCTGATGCACCATGGCTGTGGCTAGCTAGTAGAATGGGTATGCAATGGGGAATTCTCATTTGGCCTCTGAAGGCTTCTTAGGATGTGTGCGTGCGATGCGTGCGTATGTGTGCCTGTGCCTGCAGAGTAGCCACTTTGTTGCGTTTGTCCCAATAAATCGTCATCAACAACTGTCATGAACTTGGGACAGTTGTGTTTTTCTTCTTTTAAAAAGATGCCTTATTGTGGACTAGAGAGAACGCTCCGAGGGCTGGGGTGCGTGCCTTGGTGCAGGAACCCAGGTTCAGTCCCCAGCACCACTTCTTTACTGAACAACCCCTCTCCCTTGGGATGGGAGTGCCCCGCCAAGATGAATAAAATGGAATAGCTGGATGGATCTGAGCCAGGCAGTGCTCAGGAGGGCAGTGTTGGCACCATCGTTCTCACTGGCCTCCTGGTGGCTGGCCTGTCCACTTCATTTCTGCTGCTCCTCCTTAGATTTCCTGCTCTGTGTTGACCCTCCTTGCTCGAACTCTTCTTTGTGCTTTTCCAGTCTCATTCCTGTCCACTTCCTCCCTCTGTGTTGGTTGCACACTTACATTGACGCGACGTGTGGCTTTCAGTATACATTTGCAGCAGGGACATTCAATGGGGAGAGGATTATCAGCACTCAGCATGCAGTTTAAAGAGGGTGTTGAACTGAGTAGAAGAGTGGATGGGGCATTCACCTCTCATGCAGCAGGCCCAGTTTGAGTTTAGTAACCCAGGAGTAACCCCCTGAGCTTTGCTGGGTGTGACCCCAACCCCCAAACAAAGAGGGTCTTGAGTAACAGTGAATTTCACTCTCGCAGGCCCCTGTGGCAGGATACTACTCTGGTGTCCTTTCCATGAATATGATACTCTTTCCATGAATGTGGTTCTGCTCCAGGTTTTCACCTAGGTTTCCTAGGTGAGGACCTGGCACCCCAAGAAATTTTTATTCCCTCACGGTGACTTCTGGCTTGTACTCAGGAATTACTCCTGGCAGTACTCGGGGACCATATGAGATGCCAGGGATTCAACCCAGGTTGGCCGCATGCAAGGCAAACCCCTCCCTGCTCTACTATCACTCCGCCCTCCCTGGGGAATTGTTCCCCCATGGCTGATGCCCCTTGATCCAGATTGTGTGTTTGAACTTGAACCTGCTCTTTGAGTGTGGTCACCTGCTGTTTGTATCCAGGTGACACAAGTTAAGCCCAGCATGAAGCCTGGCTGTGCTTAGTGTGGACACCGCAGGGAATCTGTGGCTTAGCTTCCTCCACCACTGCAGCATGTGCTGGGGACAGAGCAGCTCTGAGCTCCCTGCCCATGTTATGCTGGGCCCTCTTGTTCCCTGACCCGAAGGTGAAGGCTGCAGGCACCCTGGGCCAGTGGAAACCTCAGCGGATGCTTTCTACAGGGGTGATTAGGTGTTTGCTGTTGGCAAAATGACTCAGACACTTTTCTCTCCTTTCACAGAGTGACCAGCAGCTGGACTGTGCCTTTGACTTAATGAGGCGCCTGCCTCCTCAGCAAATCGAGAAAAACCTCAGCGACCTGATTGACCTGGTATGTACTGTGTGCCATGATTGGTCCCGTGTCCCGTTTCCTACCAAGAATTCAAACATGTGGGAAACTTACTCTCTGCAGCCAGGCACCACACCTGTCCAAGATTCCTGGCTGTGGTTGTCTCTTTCAGAGCTGCCTGTGTTACTCAGAGCTCAGGGTTGGGGTGCCCAGGTGGGTGCTGCAGTTAGCTTCTCAACCCTAGCGGTTTGTTGGCAGTTTCTTGCAGCTCCACTTGGGCCTGACCGAGCTGCAGTGGCTTCCCCCGGGTGGGAAATGACATAAAATACTAATGTTGGCCTTTAGAAAACATGCTGTGGCTATTTTAAAAATATGTACCTTTAGGGGCCTGAGCGATAGCCCAGCAAGTAGGGCGCTTGCCTTGCACGCGGCTGGCCTCTGCCGCCCCCGTTCAATCCCCGGCATCCCCGAGCACCACCAGGAATAATTCTTGAGTGCAGGGCCAGGAGAAACCCCTGAGCATTGCTGGGTGTGGACCCAAAAAAGAAAAAAAAAATTACCTTTATTATTTTAAGATTCAGAATGATTATCTGAGAATGATACCTGAGATTAACTGACACTGTATTATTATTTGAAAATGTTCAGAGTATTCCCCCAAAATTTATGGAACTGGGAGAAATATAGAGAAGTCAAAGGAAATCAGGCCCCTGAGTTCTTTTTTTTTTTTTTTTTTTTTTTTTGGGGGTCACACCCGGCGATGCTCAGGGGTTACTCCTGGCTCTGCACTCAGGAATTATTCCTGGCAGTGCTCAGGGGACCATATGGAATGCCGGGATCAAATCCGGGCTGGCACAGGCCGGCCTCAAAGCAAACGCCCTACCCGCTGGGCTATGGCTCCAGGCCCCAGCCTCCTGAGTTCTTGCATCTGTGTGCCAGTGTTTCTAGCTCTGGATCATGAACCCAGCCTTTGACTTTCCTTTACTGACTCCCTGGCACTTAGATGGTAATTATCATGTGATTTGGAAGCTGATTATGTATTCCTGACCGCTTTATCCCTTTACCTGGATTCAAATAAGGGAAGAGGGGGAAATGACTATAGATGAGAATTGTTACTCAGGGGTTAGCCTCGGCACAGCAATCTGTAAAGGTCTGTCATGCGCTTCCAGGATCCACACCTCCGGGAGAGGCAGCTGTGCCCGAGATCAGCCTGCTGGAGTGTGAACTAGCTTTCACCTATGGTTATTTAGGATGTAAGAGACGTTTTGTGGGCTGAAGGGCCCTCGTGACAAGCGCTTCTGACGGAAGCTCCTAGAACAGTGTTTGTCCCTCTGAGTTGATCATGCGGGCACAGTGGGGTGGTAGCCTCAGGTACAGTTCAAGAGGCGCTTTGTGTTGTCATACTTACAGAAGGCAGATTTCGTGGAAGGTGGGGGTGTATGCTAAGTTTTGTTTGGTTTTCCTGAAAAGAGGGCGGTAGCTGGGCTGGAGTGAAAGTACAGTGGGTACATGCACCAACCTGGGTTCAACCCCTGGCATCTCACATGATTCCCTGAGCACCACCAGGTGTAATTCCTAAATGCAGAGCCAGGAGTAACCCCTGAGTATCGCTGAGAATGGCCTCAAAACTAAAAAAATAAAAGGGGAGGTGGCAGTAGGCCAGTAAGTGTGGGCCCTCTAGAGTCAAAGGTAACTGTTCAGTGGTGGGGCCTTGCCAGACAGATGTTTCGCCTGGGTATCAAGAACAGCTGGTTGGGTGTGATGCTGACCAACCTGTCTGTGCTGAGGCAAGACCTGGGAAGGGTCGTTGACCCTGCCATCAACTTGGTGTGATAAAAGGGCCTTGACAGGCAGACCACACCTGAAAGTAAGAGTATTCAGGAGTCTATTTTTTTTTTCACTTCTCGATGGACTGGTTAGAGAAGATTGTGTGTAGAGTAGGGGTGTGAGCATATGGAATGTGATCTAGAGGAGGAGAGGTGAAGGTAGAAATGGCCTTTGTTGGGAAATTGGCCCTCCAGGACAGCCCCTCAGGAGAGAGCGAAGGTGAGAAAGTGTTCAGTTGTGGGAACTGAAAGTTCACAAAGGACTTTCTCTTTCCCTGCTGCTCATCAAAGCCCCCAGGCAGTAGCGCTGACTCCTGGTTTTCAACTTGTGACACCCACCTTGTGACACCCACCTGAGTCACGGAGATGGACTTGGAACCAGGTCTGGAACTGCGCAGGCTGGTGCCTGCAATCAAAGTCAGAGAGGGCCAGGATCTGATGTGGTCATTGTGGGCACCAGCCCACTTGCTGACCTTGGAGTGCAGCATGCTGGGCTAAGCACTTAATGGAGTGGCCTTGTTTTACTCCCAGCACTCCCTCAGGGCTGGGCTCCAACATCCGGTCTGGGACTGCCTGAGTCTTTGTAGATTTCTTGGTCAGAAATTTTGGTTGTAGGTGGAAAAGGTGGGTAAAAGATTAAAGTGTGATCACCTTCCTGTCAGATGCTGAAGTTGCTGCTGCTCCTCAAGGTAATGTGGAAGTGTGCTTGGCTCAATTTAAATTTAGGTTGCCAGTTCAGCTATTACTCTATTTTAGAAGTAAACCAAACCTGGAAGTAAGAAATGATGAGTAAATTTTTCTCAGTAGACTCATGGTGTTTAACGGGCTATTTTGTTCTTATGGCAACTGACGTGTTTCACTGCAGCTGTGTGTTGGCTCTGGGGTTCCCTCAATACTCTTTCTTCCAGAGTTGTGCACAGAGCTGTTTTCATGGAAACCCGGTCAGCTGGGTCTCTGGCCACAGACGTTGTGTGTCCTCAGGCTCCTCAGGGAACTCGGAGGGTGGCTGCTCAAGAGCCATCCTTCACCTTTGCAGAGTCTGGGTGCAGCTGGTGCAGGTTTGGTTTGGTGCCCATGAAGTGCTGCTCTGCATCTCCCCAGGACATGCTGTGGGTCCTGGGAGCAGTGTCAGCGTGTCTTGTGTGGAAGTGACGTGGGGGCTGGCAGCCCACACTGGGTGCCTGCTGGGCTGAGTGCCGGCTGTGTGCCCAGGCCTGAGCTGGGGCTCCTGTTTGCGCCTTTGATTATCACAGCACCCTTTCACATGAAACACAGACTTAGACATGGGGAAGCCAGAGTTTATGTGTGCTCAGGGTCCAGAGACTCGCTTTTGCTGCGAGCCCAATCTCGGGACCTTCCAGGGGAAAGAGTCCTGGGCTCTGTCACCCAGCGCAACACAGTCCAGTGCATCTATCCTTCCCAGATGTCACCCGACCTGCTTGGGGAAATGTTAATTTACCAACACTTCCGATACAAGTAGATGGTTTTCTGTGAATATTTAAAATGCACACAGATTTTCAACAATTTGAGACTGGACTCACTTTTCCTTCCCAGAAAAACGCCTCTTGGGATTATTTTTGTCTGTTGCTTCAGGGAAGCTGGATAGGAGCTGTCTTCTGGGTGAGGAGGGAGGCCGGTCCTGGGCCCCTCTGCCCCTGAGCCTCCTGCCGAGGTCCATGGGGCTGTTCCTGATGTTACTCCACCCTGGGGCCTCAGGGCCACACCTGGCAGTGGTGGGAGTTAAACGCCTCCCAATCATAAAGTCCTTTTAGTTAACTCTGTAACCCCATCTCCCCTAAGCTACAAGAGGCCAGGAAAGATTCCTGTTTTCCTGAATGGGCTGAGGAACCAGTATTCTCATTATTTATTTTAGTTTGAAGTATGAGGACTGTCAAAACGGAAATGAAGCATGGCTTTTCAACAAATTAGGAACTGGCAAAGTGTGACTCATTAAAATCACAGTCATATGAGAGAGAAGTGGGACTTCTCCTGGCTCGGTACTTGGAGTCTCTCCTAGTGCTTGGTGGGCCTTGTAATAAACAGTGCCCGTTTCCTCTTGTGTGCAATGCATGTGATGAGCCCTCTGAGCTGTCACCTCCATGCCGGTGCTGGATGAATGAACTTGCCTTAAGGGTTTTGCTGCTTTGCCCTGTAGTGCAGTAGAAGCAGTTGGATTGGGCTCTTTTTTTTTTTTTTTTTTTTTGGTTGTTGTTGTTCGTGCTACAAATTTTTTTTAAATTTTTATATCACCATGAGATGTACAGTTACGAAGCTGTTCATGATTGAGTTTCAGTCATACACTGTTCCAACACCCTTCCCTCCACCCTGCGCCTTTGACGTGCACATTTCCCAAACCAGTGTGCCTCATATCCCTTTCCCAGGCTGATTTTGTTTTGGATTTTTGGGGGGGTATAAGGGAGTTTGGGCTACATTAGTGATGCTCAGAACTTCTAGCTCTACTCAGGGATTACTCCTGGTGGGCTTGGGGAACCATATGGGACACCGGACTCTTGACCAGTCCTCAGAGTTTCTGCCGTTTTCCCTGGGAATGGCCGCTTGTCTTCCTCTCGTTTGCTGGATATGCAAAATTCTTTCATTCGTGTAGGGGGTTGGTCAGTGCCGAGTTTACTGCTGTGGACTCTGAAGTTCACCAGCAATTTCACTTTCTTCCAAAGCTGCGTTCTCAGAAAACACACTCTCCGTGTAAGTTTGGGGTTCACCTTGAAGCAATGTATCTGGGCTCTTGTTTGATGTGATGTGCAGTCAGTTCCCATGTTTCCAAAGTAACTGATACACTGCTCAGTGCAAATTGCAGTCATTCTTTTGATGCCTGCCTGCCTGCCCTCCTAAAACAATGGAGAAGTGGTTCCTTTTAAGAAAAGTTTCCAATTTTAAGACAGATGGGAATGTTAGGATTTCTCCACTTTCCCTATAAAGGGATTGATTGTGCTTGCTAAGATGTTGACGCTAGAGGTCCCATGGGAATTTGATCTGGCCCATCAATCAGTGGGCTGGTATCAGGGATCTGTAGAGGCATAGCACAAGCTTGGCGGCCACATTCGCCATGTCAGATCAGCTTTCGGTTTTCTTTTCAGCATCAAGAGCTTTTGCTGCATTGGGGTTTTGATGCATATTCCAGTCGGTGGGATATGACCTTCCATTGCAGATGGTGAAAAGATCACTTTATTAGATATTAATCTCATTGTCTTGGAGTGAAACCAGCTGGAATATGTTATGAAGCGGTTTCAAAAATACCCACATGTGCACGTGACCGAGAGTTGTCACACGCTGCTAGGATGCTCCCTGGTCTTCCTGATTTTGACCTTCTATGGCTTTACTCTGCACACCAGCAGCACCCACTCAGAGCCTCTCCACTTGGGAGGTGGGTATTTTGAGCCCGTGGCTGAGGAAGGCGTTTGTCTCTACAAATTGGCACCCAGCAAACCAGCATCCTTTCCCTTTGATAAGTGTAAACCAAACATAACCTAAAGTCTGTTTATCAAGACCGAGGGGCTGGCTTGCAAACGCCGATCGTGTTGTATTTAATTCCTTCTCTTTTCTTTGCGATCCGCCTCCAAAGATCCAGAGGCTCTTGATTGTCGCTGGCTTGACTCAGGCGAGGGAGTGAGGCTGTACCAGTTCTGGGAGAGCACCCAAGCCTTCCCGACCGTATCTGTGAGTTGGAGAGCCAGAGACATCCTGACGCTTGGTCCAGGGAGTTGATAACTTGATCAGTCTTCATTCCAACACATTTTTCTTTCTAACAGCCAGAGTTGCCCTCCAGAAATAGAAAGGACTTCAAGCAGGCTCTTGCCCCCCGCGGCGTCAGCAGTACTTGTACTTGAAGCAGCTTGTGGAAGCTATCTGCTCTAGGCAGCGTGAGGTTATCTGCTCTAGGCAGTGTGAGGGGTCTGGGTCTGTGCTGAGGCTTTGCCCTTTGACCTATTGAGGCTGTGGGTGCAGCGAGGGACCCAGTCAAGGAGCTGGTGGGGACCTGTGGCATATTTCTAGGAAGCTGCTCCCCATGACGCAGGAAGCCTGTGGGGCCAGGCTCATTGTTTGTATTAACCTGGGTTCTACTAAACATTACCACACAGGCTTCTGACAGTTGGGCAGTAAGTTAACAACTACGACTGAGCCACTAGTTTCAGTTCTGTTCCTGGGTGATGAACTCTGGGGCCTGTAGCCCCAGAAGCAAATCCACTCTGTCTGTAGGAGTCTCCAGGGCCAGATCCGTCCAGAGATTGGCATTTTGTCCTTGGACTTTAGTGCCAGTATTTTTTCCTCCTTTGTTTTTATTTTGTTACTGTAATTATGAAGTTACACCTGATTGGGTACAGAATACAATGTTCCAGCACCAAATCCCTTCACCAGTGCCCCTGGTTGCCTTCTTGGCCACCAACCTGTCTCTATGATGGCACACTTTTTTTTTTTTTTTTTTTTGTTTTTTGGGTCACACCGGCGATGCTCAGGGGTTACTCCTGGCTCTGCACTCAGGAATTACTCCTGGCGGTGCTCGGGGACCATATGGGATGCTGGGGATCGAACCCAGGCCGGCACAGGCCGGCCGCGCAGGCAAGGCAAACGCCCTACCCGCTGGGCTATCGCCCGGCCCTCACTTTGTTTTGTTTTGGAGCCACACGTGGTGGTGCTCAGGGCTTACTCCTGGCTCTGTGCTCAGGGATCACTCCTGGTGGGACTTATGGAACCATAGGTAGTTCCGGGATTGAACCTAGGCTGGCTGCATGCGAAGCAAGTGCCCTACCCACAGTACTGACTGTCGCTCTGGTATGACAGTACTGTCACTGATAGGATTTCGTGCTCAGCATTTCACCGCCTGTCAGCACCCCTCCTCCTCCCGAGCGGTCTCTTTTCATGTCCTTTCCCCCCTCCCCCATTCCCCCCTCCCCGCATTTAAAATGTCTTCTCCCTGGGCAGCAATGTAGCCAGCCCAGGCCTCACTTGTGTGAGACCCTGGATTTGTGCCCCAGCACGTTGATCAACCAGCCAATCAAATAGCTGAGCACTCCTCTGTATCTGACGCTGTGATCCGCCCTGGGAAGAAATGTAACCTGTATTCCTCAGCTTTTTCTAGGGACCCTAAAACTGGGTCTCTTACAGAGGGATCATGGTTGCTTCTCCTGGCCCATGATAGTTGTGTGTGAGGGTGGGGTGACTTGGGAGCTGCTGGCTGACAGACATTCCCCCCACCCCACAAGCTGAAACCTTGCGCCCTGCTGACACTGAGTAGGGGCTTCAGGGGCAGTATTCAGAAGAACAGGACCATCTTATACTCCATATGTCTGATTTTCTTTTATTTTCCATTTATGGGTCACAGCCCTCAGGCTCCAGCACACACTGCAGCTCTGGGCGGGTCTCTCGGGCTCCAGCTCTTTGGGCTGCCCCACCCGCAGCGGACTCCCCAGTGCACTGAGTTTCTGAACCCTCTCCTTTGTCTTGTGCCTTTTACTTGGTGTCTTTAATTGCTTTTCCAGATTGTTCCCCCAAAGTATTCGAACTGTAGAGGAGAGCAGAGTTTTGTAGTTTTAAAGACAAATTCATAAGTGATTTTCTCAAGGAGAGGGTCTTTTTGTCTTTAAAAAGAAGTGTTCGGGGCCGGAGCGATAGCCCAGCGGGTAGGGTGTTTGCCTTGTGCGGCCGGCCTGTGCCAGCCCGGGTTTGATCCCCGGCATCCCATATGGTCCCCTGAGCACCGCCAGGAGTAATTCCTGAGTGCAGAACCAGGAGTAAGCCCTGAGCGTTGCCAGGCGTGACAAAAAAAGAAAAAAAAAGTGTTCCAGTTCATAACCTGTCCTGTTGCAAAAATTGATTAAAGACAGTGTTTCCTTATCAGAGCCTGGATTCAAGTTTATGCTGCTGGAAGTTGGGCCCTAAGTCCCTATGTCCAGGCACCCAGTGTGGACTGGGCCCTTGGAACAGGGCTCCAGCAATGCCTCCCTTGCTGCAGAGCACCCAGCAGCCAAGCCTCTTGGCTCCCATTAGACGCACCACCACCAGTGCAGTACTGACTGGGCGCCGGCTTCTACTCGCGTTAGTAACAGGGTCTTCAGGAAAGTTTCCCAGGCAGGGTATTGTCTCCAAAGCAGAGCTGAGGAGTGGCTCCTGTAGTTGGTGGTTATGCAGCCCCCTGGGCAGGTCCACCGTCTAGATAGCTCGCAGCTTACTTGAGCTTTCCTGCAAGCGACACTGCTGCAGTTTTCCGTTCACAAGGGAAAGCTCCAGCCAAGGGCCTCCAGCAGGAGTCTAATGAGCTCCATTCCTTGGAAAGTTGTGGTGAGCCTTTCATGCAGCCCTTTTGCTCTGACTGGGCTACAGCTGTGGAGACTAAAGCGTCCCCCCAAACCCCAACTCTTCCCTCCTGGCACCAGAGGGAGGGGTTCTCTCATGGTGCCCGCTGAGGTGGAGCCGTGAGCCTCAGCCTCTCATCGGGGTCAGGAGGCCCTGGGCCACCCTTCAGAGGTGTCACTGGTGTGATTTGCCTGGAAAGAGGAAGGGGGCCGCCTTGGGGTGGTTTCACCTGACCTGCTTTTCCAGAGAAGGACCTCTTTATGATCCAATTAGGAGTGAGATGAATTAATTGCCTTCCCCAGAGCAGTTGAGAGTGTTAAATCTCTGGAAAGCAAATGAGTGAAGGGCAAAGTCTAGAGTCCTGGAGTCCTGTTCAGAATTCTCTGTGGGCTCCGACAGTTCTCCAGCAGCTGCTATAGATCACCCATGACTTCCTGGTCTTGGGACACTGCACCACCAGGTCATTGGAAAATTAGCTGCTTCTCATCACCTTTAATGGCAGCCACCTGGGGAATTGGGGTTACTTTTCCAGAGGAGATTGGAGTTCAAAATAGGGCGAGAGGGGCCGGAGCAATAGTCCAGCGGGTAGGGCATTTGCCTTACACGAGGCCAGCCTGTGCCAGCCTGGGTTCGATCCCCGGCATCCCATATGGTCCCCAAGCACCGCCAGGAGTGATTCCTGAGTGCAGAGCCAGGAGTAACCCCTGAGCATTGCCGGGTATGACCCCAAAAGCAAAAAAAAAAAAAAGGGGAGAGCTACAGTACAGCAGGTTGCCTCAGACAGCGTGCTTGCCTCGCACGACTCTGACCCGGTTTTATCCTCAGCAACACGTATGTTCCCCAAGTTTTGCCAGGAGTGAGTCCTGAGTGCAGAGCCAGGAGTAAGTCCCAAGCACCACTAGGTGTGACCCCTGAAAATAAAAGTTCAAAATAGAACTTGTTTGTTTGGGCTCAGATTTAGAAATTGACTCTCCCCTCTTCTCATTGTCCACAAAAATTTTTCACTTGGGGCCAAGTGAGAGAACGGAGCATAAGGTGCCTGCCTTGAGTGAAGCTGATCCCAGGGCCATCCTGAGCATGGCATAAGGCTCCCTGAGCACAGGACCAGGAGTGAACAATTAGCAATACTGTGAGTGCCCCAGGCTTCAGAACAAAATAAAGCTCTGAAGGCGTTGTGAGATGTCAGAAGCACTTCCAGCCATGGGCCTTGTAAGGATCCCTTCTGTTGTACCCCTCCCATCTTCATTCTGTCTGTCTGTCTGTCTGTCTGTCTGTCTGTCTGTCTGTCTGTCTGCCTGTGCTGCCTGTCTCTCTCTCTCTCTCTCTCTCTCTCTCTCTCTCTCTATCTATCTATCTATCTATCTATCTATCTATCTATCTATCTATCTATCTATCTATCTATCTATCATCTAGCTAGCTAGCTTGGCTGGCTTTTTGGGTCACATCTGGCCATGCTGAGGGGGTACTCCTGGCGGTGCTCCGGGGGACCATATGAGATGCTGGAGATGGAACCCAGGCCGGCCGTGTGCAAGGCAAATGCTGTACTACAACTCAGCGTCTTCAGATGCACTTTCAGGCGCCCTCTGGGAAGTGAGCGGGACGTCCCTGTTCACGGAAGAGGTGACTAAGCTTCCAGTGCGGGTCAGAGCCCATAGCGTCGTCGGCCGGAGTGCTCTGGGGAAAGAGAACATGACTTCACACACTGCGTGGGTCCTGCCAAGCTGAACCTCTGAGGGGGAAGTAAGAGACTTGTGAGGCGGCAGGACAGTGGCACGAACCTTTCAAATACTTGTGGTTTCCGTCTTCCTCCTGAAATGAAACTCCAGCAGAGCTCATTTTGAAGGGAAAACAGCTGTCACACAGAGTGTGTTAGCTTCTAATGAACTAATGTACATGTGAGAATCAGAAGGAGTACTTGATATTTTATACTGAGATGAAGGCTTTCTTATCTTTTTGTGGCGGGAGGGTCATACCCAGTGATACTCAGGGGTTACTCCAATGCCCTCCCCACTGTGCTAGTGCTCTGGCCCTGAGGTGAAAGTTTTCTTAAAGCATAGAAGCTCAGTGTCAAAGAAATGCCTTGATAATGTACAAATTCAACATAAAGGGGGCTGGAGCAATGATAGTACAGCGAGTAGGGTGTTTACCTTGCACACGGCTGACCCTGGTTCTATCCATCCCCAACATCCCATATGGTCCCCAAGAAGCACCAGGAGTAATTCCTAGTGCAGAGCCAGGAGTAACTCTTGAACGTTACCGTGTGTGATCCAGAAACAAACAAAAAATTTCAATTTAAAATTTTATTTCATTTTTAATTGTCATGAGAAATGAAGCGAGAGGGGGTGGCCCCAAGAGTCTCCTTCCTTGCGAGCCCTCTCAAAGGCTCTGGGAGGTCCTGCTCCATCAGAGACAGAGAAAAACAAAGCCCTGTTTTCTTTGAACCACACATTTCTCTCACTCTCATGGAATTCGCTTTGGAAAACATCGGTTTCCTGGAAAGGTTTGTGACCTACATCAGATGACCTGGATACTAGACCCCTTTTGGCACTGGCCCTCAGAGTGAGGTTGGCCAAGTTTCAAAATGTCATAACCTTTTGGGGGAAATGGCATAGAAAGAAGCTTGACCCTTGATCATTGCGTCTTGACTAGAAGAGAACTGCTTCAGAAAACTGTCAGACAGGACAGGTAGGGAGGAGAAAGTGTGTGTGAAGCCAGAAAGACCCAGCGTCCAGCGGTGGGCTGCGGAGCTGCTGCTCTGCTCTGTAGCTGCCAGGGCTCTGGGTCAGGGCTTCTCCGGGAGGGCCAGATGGTCTCTATCTCAGAGACGAGTCTGTTGCTGGAACAAAAAGAACATCACCATGGATACCCTCATGTTGATGTCACAACTTCTAGGATCCCCTGCAAGGAAGGACTTTGATTTCTTCCATGTCAAACCATGCAAGGCCTTTTATACGTTCCTGAGAGTCCTCTCTGAACAGAGCACACCATGGCCAAGTGACACTGACCTCTGCACAGCTGCTGTCTCACACCAGCCCCCACCTTCCACCCTCTGCCTTCCACAGGCTTCTTGGCTCCCTGCATACATAGGCCCTGGAGTGCATCTCGCCCCCATTCTCCACCCTCCACCCTCCTGCCCTGAGTGCATCTCGGCCCCCACCCCTCCACCCTCCCGCTCTGAGTGCATCTCGGCCCCCACCCTCCACCCTCCGCCCTGAGTGCATCTCGGCCTCCACCCTCCACCCTCCCGCCCTGAGTGCATCTTGGCCCCATCCTCCACCCTCCACCCTCCTGCCCTTGAGTGCATCTTGGCCCCCACCCCTCCACCCTCCCGCCCTGAGTGCGTCTGGCCCCCATCCTCCACCCTCCACCCTCCCGCCCTGAGTGCATCTAGGTCTCTGTCTTCCACCCTCCACCCTCCTGCCCTGAGTGCATCTCGGTCTCTGTCCTCCATCCTCCCGCCCTGAGTGCCTCGGCCCCCATCCTCCACCCTCCACCCTCCCGCCCTGAGTGCATCTCGGTCTCTGTCTTCCACCCTCCACCCTCCTGCCCTGAGTGCATCTCGGTCTCTGTCCTCCATCCTCCCGCCCTGAGTGCGTCTCGCCCCATCCTCCACCCCTCCACCCTCCCGCCCTGAGTGCATCTCGGTCTCTGTCTTCCACCCTCCACCCTCCTGCCCTGAGTGCATCTCGGTCTCTGTCCTCCATCCTCCCCCCCCCCCCCCCACCCTCCCGCCCTGAGTGCATCTCGGTCTCTGTCTTCCACCCTCCACCCTCCTGCCCTGAGTGCATCTCGGTCTCTGTCCTCCATCCTCCCGCCCTGAGTGCGTCTCGCCCCCATCCTCCACCCTCCACCCTCCCGCCTGAGTGCATCTCGGTCTCTGTCTTCCACCCTCCACCCTCCTGCCCTGAGTGCATCTCGGTCTCTGTCTTCCACCCTCCACCCTCCTGCCCTGAGTGCATCTCGGTCTCTGTCTTCCACCCTCCCGCCCTGAGTGCATCTCGGTCTCTGTCCTCCACCCTTCTGCCCTGAGTGCATCTCAGCCTCCGTCCCTCCATCCTCTGGAAGCCTTGGAGAAGACTGAGCACAGTAAGTGAGTGGGTGATCTGGAGGATTCAGTGCACTTGCCTGTTTCCAGAGTGGCCACAGGGGCATTTACCCTCATCAGCTCCACTTCAGCCATCCGAGGTGACTGTCCATCACCCGGGACAGGCCCCTCTGATCTGGACACCAGGCCCCTTCCCAGGGTCGCCTGTCTTAGGCGTCATGTTCTCCCCATAGCCCCTCACGACTGCTCATCTTGATCTCTCCTGAAACCACATGGCCTGCTCTGCTTCCCAACCCCCACCTGCTGCAGCGCCTGTGTGGCCCCCTGAATACCCTCTCCCCTTCATGGGGGAGCCCCGGGCCGTGGCGAAGGACTGTTTATGTTCCCAGCACTGAGCTCAGCTCTCTTCCCTTTTCCCTTCTGCATGGCTCCCTGCGCTGTCACTGTCAGTGGCCAGCCTGTGCTGACGCGGTACCTGTAGCTCCCCTCATACCCCAGAGGAGTTGCTGCTGAGTCCTGATCTCAAGGGTGGGGGTTTGAGATGATGTGAGGCATTGTGCCCCTACTTCCTGGAAAGATGCATGATGAGCCGATGGCTTCTGTGCTCCTGTAGTCACCTACAAGCAAGCGCCCAGCTGAACCCAGCTTGCGCCTTCACCATGCCTCAGCTGCACACCCTGAGCTTTCTCACCTTGGACAAGGAGGTGATGGCTCCAGTCTTGAAGTAAAGAATCTGGGGCCGGAGCGATAGCCCAGCCGGTAGGGCGCTTGTTTTGCTTCGCGGCCGGCCTCTGCCGGCCTGGGTTCGATCCTCGGCATCCCATATGGTCCCCGAGCACCGCCAGGAGTAATTCCTGAGTGCAGAGCCAGGAGAGACCCCTGAGCATTGCCGGGTGTGACCCCCAAAAAAAAGCAAAAAAAAAAAGAATCTGTGGAACATGTACAGTAGCTCTCTGACGGGCTTGACACCACGGCCCACTTGGCTGAGTTGTGCAGCTCAAGCATATGGGTGCTTGCTTATCTGTTGAAGTTTTTGTTTTTGTTTGGGGGCCAAACCCTGCGATGCTCAGGGCTTACTCCTGTCTCTCCACTCAGAAATTACTTCTGGTGGTGCTCAGGGATGCTGGAGATTGAAAACTGGTTAGCTGCATGCAAGGCCAGTGCCTACCCACTGTTCTGTCTCCCAGCCCCTTGCTTCCTGATTGTAAATGGGGCCACTAAGGTGCCAGGTGCGGTCTAGATCCTTTGCATGGTTTAGACTGCACATTGCAAGCTTAATTTTCTAACCCATGTTATAGATGAGACAGGTTTGTTGAGTTAACTGGTCAGAGGCTCTGGTTACCAAGTAGCAGAGTGGGGGTCTACCTTGGTCCTTCTCGCTGAGGCCCCTTCATCTCCCACCCTCCTTGGTGTGCCTACAATCTCCAGGAACAGTTTTTGACTTGTCACTGTAGGGTTGCAACAGACAACAGCTATACAAGAGCCACTAGTGGCAGGGCTCGGTTGAACCATCTTTGCAGGCTGCCGCTTGCCCACCCCCAGATTGCTGGGATGCTGGTGGGGTGGAGGTGATTTGTGAAGAAATCCAGGCAGGTGGTTCACCCTCTGCCTTTCCGGGGTGATTAGCCCGCCTCCTGCCCATCACTTGAATTTTGTAGCCAGATGCCTGGGCTCACAGCTGCTGCTGCTTTGCTCAGCCTGTTACGTTCATCACCAGGCCCGTTAGGGACCCTGTGTACCAGTTCGTGCACAGAGCCTGTCCCAGGGAGGCCCCCCTGGCCTTGTGAACGGTTGGGGGGCCACATTCGAGACACTGCAGAAAGAGGCAAGAGCAACCCCTGCGAGGCTCCAGACCTACGGGTCTAGTGGACCTGTTACCTTTTATGTAATTGAAACCTTCACACTAAGACCAGAATTGATGTTCCAGATGGTGGTGGTAGGAGTTTCCGTCAGATGGAGGCTTTGGAATAAGTACCTGACAGCAGGCTACTCGGAGGACAGCTTCAGAGCCAAACCCAGAAGAGATTTAATTATCGTTAATCTCCCTCTCCCTCTTCTTGGAATGTAGAGGCATGCTTAATTACTGTTGACTGGCAGCTAAAGTAGCACTTGGGGTTAGTCAGGAACAAAACCCTTGAGATTTGCTGCAGGCTGGGAATGATTATCTTTCAGGCAAGGTTTTCCTTCCTCCTGACTGTGCCGAACCTAAGGGGCCCTCAGAGAAGGGTACTGGGCATTTGAGGCCTGCTTTCTGCTGCTTTTGCCTCATTTTCAGACTTGCTGGATCACCCTTCTGTTTATTTCTAATCATTGCTTGTTCAAGGAAGCCACAACTCCATGCTGAGGCACTCGAGAGGGGTTGGCTTAAAGCATTTCCTGTTCCTGTGTGTGTTGATTTTGTGTGGTCAGCCCCCGCCAGGCCATGTATCTTGTGAGCACCTGTGGAGGGTGAAAGCACCCACCCCCGTCCTCAGACCCAGTGCAAAGCCTGGCCTTGTCGCTGGTGGTCAGCATTAGTTACTGTTCTGGCCCGGAGCGGCTCTAAGACTGGGAAAGGACTAAGGCGGAAAGGACAAAGGACAGTCTCTGAAGCCGGACGGCACCAAGGCAGCCCCCTCTCATGTGCTCGGACAGGTGCTTTGAGTCCTTCAGGTCACAGAGGTGCGCGTGAGTTGGATTTGGATACGACGAATCACAGAGTGAACCTCAGAGACTCATTGTGCCTCTGTGTGTCAGCGCTGTGGAGAGGAAAACCTCCTCCAGGAGGACCTGCCCTTTCAGCCCGGAATCGTCAGTGGGACTCTGGGCATTGCTTTGGAGGCCCCCCAAAATAAAAGCAACACAGTTATGGGGGGAGCTCCAGGGCCAGCCACATAGCTTGTTGGACTGGACATCTGTGTCTGAGGACTTCTGAATCATCCTTAGTCCATCTGCCAGCCCTGGTGCCTTGGCAGTAACTGCTCTTGAAGATGCTCAAACTTCCTGCCTCGTTTCCTTCCCTGTGCCCCTCCCGCCCCATCCTACAGTGGGCCCCTGGTCCTGTGCCACCCCTCCACCGCTTGATTTACACCTGTAGGCCCATATGTGCCCCCTTTAGAGACACTGCTCTCAGTGATTTCCAGCTTTCTTGTTCTTGGGTTGCACCTGGGGGCTGCATTAACCGTTCTGAAGGAAGAGAAATGAGGGAAGTGAGTGGATGTGGCTGCTTAGGAAGGCCATTGCTCCCGCTGGACAGTGCCCTGGGCAGGAGTTCACTCCTCTATGGAGCTGGGTCCGTTTTTTTTTGTTTTTTTTTTTTTTGGAAGGGTGTCGGGGAACGCCGGGTCCGGGGGTCCCCAACAGTGTCAGGACAGACGTTGTCTTCTACCTCCGGGGACGCCGTGAGAACAGATGAAAACTCACGAGTTCGGTGCAGTTCCAAAAAATGGCTTTTAATAGTACAAAGCTCTTCCACAGCACTCCAATATAATGAACAAACTTTAGCTCTGGTCCGAACTTAGACCATACAAAAGAGCCTAAGTCTCCCACCAAAGAGAGAGGATCTCACCCGAGCTGAGTCCTACCCAGAAGGAGAAAAAGGCCAAAGAGCAAAAAGCCAAAAGCCAAAAAGCCGAAAGCTAAAAGACCCAAAAGGTGAAAAGGCCCAAAGTCAAAAGGTGAAGGGGCCTCAAGTCAGTCCCCTTATATACACCAAAGTAATCCAACCGGGAGGGTCATGTCAACAAAGAACCCTAAACAGAGTGTAGTGCCACACCCTATTGCAGGTGTAAACAAAGGTTATGCCAAGGTCTAATTCTTTCTACCAAGATTATCTCTTATGTAAAACACTGGAGAGAGAGAGGGCTGATATAAAGTAATACATCTTAACTTCATGAGCTTCATGTAATCTAGATGGCACCCACAAGGTCCTTCTTATTATTATCTGCACCAGGGTGATTCTGAGTATCTTGTTCTCATGTACTGAAAAGGACACTCTCGCCTGCTTAGAGCAAACTAGTATGATCCTTCCTATAGTCTTCCTATAGTCTCAGCATAGCCAGGGTGGTAGTCTCCTGGTAAATTCTAACTGTCCCACGCTGGGTGCAGTGGGTATAAAGAGGAGTTGTGCCCAATCTAGAAAACATAGAAGTCTTAGTAGATGTATAAGTCAGAAGTTATTCAATCAAGGTGACTTCTGTAAGTGCCACACCCTCTAGCAGTGTTTACATAGAAGAGAAGTCTCATTAGAATGAACCTTGACTTAAGTAGATTAAGCTGGGAGTGGGCAAAAAACAAAACTCCCAGAATAGCTAAACCTGTCCTCCAACAGAAGGGGGTGTCACACTGGTGATGCTCAGGGGTTACTCCTGGCTCTGCACTCAGGAATTATTCCTGGCGGTGCTCAGGGGTCATATGGGATGCTGGGGGGTTGAACTCAGGTCAGCCATGTGCAAGGCAAATGCTCTACCCTCTGTGCCCCACCCCCTTATTTTTTAATTTATTGACTCCGTCAATTAGAGAGTTACTCATGATTGAGTTTTTAGGAGTACAACGTTTCAGCACAGTCCCTTGGGCAGTGTCCATCCACTTCCCACCATTTTTTTGGAAAGGATATTTAGAGCCAGCTGAATCCAGGGGACGGGGTGAGGTAGGGTGTGTGGGTGGGTGGTGGGGGGTGCCCCCTTCAGTTTTATTTCTGTCTGAGAACACTTTGACAGGAGCACTTCCTTGGGTACTGGCTGTGCAGCTGCCTGAGGAAACGGGTTCCAGCTCCTCTGCTCCCGGGTTGGGGGCCTCTTCCATGACTTGTGGGGGATCAAAGTGGCTCCTGGCTTGGGACAGACCAGGTGCTTCATCCTGGGTGAGCATATGTCAGTCCAGATTGGAAGGAATCAATGACTCCATCACTTCCACATTCTTGCCATTCCCGAGACCACAGGGAGCTTTGTTGCTGCTCTACAGGCTTTGCAAACCTTCCCTAATTAGAGGCTCTCTCAGCTGCACAGCTCTTCTGCCTCAGAGCTCTGCCCCTTTGTGTTTGTGTTTAAAATTCCATCTTTGCAAAATGTTTGCCACTCAGCAGATCTCTTTGAAAACCCCTACTTTCGTTTGGGGGGGAGAATTTTCCTTCTTGATTTTCTTCTGCCTAAATGCAGGCGAAAATATAAATCTTTGGGGATTGTTTGTGCAAATGCTCTTTGGTCTTTTTGGGGGCTGGACTCTTGGGAGGAGGTTGGGGCCCACACTCAGTGTGCTCAGGGGTCTTCGATGTGTTCAGGAGTGACCCATGGTGGCTTAGGGATGGTGTATAGTACTGGGATTGGGCCAGGGACAGCTGCATGTAAGGCATGTGCCCTCTGTGCTGCACTATCTCCCCCAGCCCCTATTCCTGTTGCCTGTGGACCCCCGAGAGCTTTTTTTGGGGGGCTTTTATTTGGAGGGTCACACCTGGCGATGCTCAGGGATTACTCATGGCTCTTTGCTCAGGGAGTACTCCTGGCGGGACTCTGGGGGACCATATGGGATGCCAGGGTTCGAACTTGGGTCTGCTGCGTGCAAGGCAAACACCCTACCCACTGTGCTATCATTCCAGCTCCAGCCCCTGGCAGCTTTGGGAGAGAGCAGTGGATGCTCTCGGTGTCTGGACTTTGGTGGTTTCCAGAGGGGTAAACAACTTGAGTATGAAGAAACAAAAGGGCTTCAGTGCCCCTGTGATTCTATTTAATGAACAGAAATCCTGCACCCTCAGGAAAAGGAATAAGAGATAAGGTTCAGGGGGTGATGGCGAGGGCTAAACTTTCCACATTGGATAAGACGCTGGTCGTTCCATTGGAGCAGGAAGGCTCAGTGTGAAGTCCACACAGACCCCTTTCTTGGCCTGAGCTTTGCGTTTGGAGGTCTGCACGCCCTTGCATTTCAGAAACCAGATGGCATCTGTTTGCTGGTGGACCAGAAGCAGTGTCTGTGGAAATGCGGAAGCATTCATGGGCAGCAGAGAGCAGGATCCCAGTTAGAGCTCAGAAGGCAGAGACGTACAAGTGAGTTGGAAAGAGAGTCCCCTTCTCCAGGACCAGAGGAGACCGCAAACACGCACTTTCTAGGAGCTGTCAGGGAGCCTGTCCCTCTGGGTTGGCAGGCCCTGGGCCTGGGTCACTGCCTTAGAGCACATCTGGTTTGGGAAACATGAAAACACTTGAGAGGAGTGTAGCATGCCCAGCCTGCTCTTCCCTGACATTTGAAACAGGCCAGGAATGTGGGCCAGACAGGGAGGGAGCGGAGTGCCCTGCAGGGCTTTATCATGGAGACCGTGCAGGCCCACCCCACCCACTTGAAAGTTTGCTGCAGGGCCTGCAGGCCTGGCACTGGGGCTCCAGGACCCCTAGCTCAGACTCCCTCGTGCACTTCCAGCATGACTTTGGTGGCCTTGCACACAGCAACCCAAGCAGCTCTCTGTCGCCAGGCCTTCTCAAGCGCTGTGTTCTCCTCCTGAAGTGTTCTCTCTGTCCCTGAGTTTGTGCTTTAGTTTTAATAAGCTTAACTTTTTTCTTGGGGTCAGGGGCACACCGAGTGCTGTTGAAGGATCACTCCTGGCAGTGCTCAGGGGTTCATAAGTGGTGCTGGGGATCAAACCTAGGACAACCCTGTGCAAAGGAAGCACATTACTATCTTACTATCTCTCCGGCCCATCTTTCAAAATCTATTTATTTCTTTGTTTGTTTGTTTATGCCTTTTTTGGTCACACCCATCAATGCTCAGGGGTTCCTCCTGGCTCTGCACTCAGGAATTACTCCTGGCAGTGCTCGGAATCCATATGGGATGCCAGCAACTGAAGCTGGGTCAGCTGCGTGCAAGGCAAACGCCCTATCCGCGATGCTATCACTCCTGCCCATGGCCCCATTTCTGATGAATTCAACTTTTAGCCCAAGCCCTCCATTCTGTGTGGTGGTTAGTGTTCCGATGGAGGATGTGGTGGGAGTCATATCTAGTCATAGTGCTATCTGGAGAGTGGGGATGGGGGATGTGTCTAGTAACGGTGTTCTCTGGGGGCTGGGGATTGTGTCTAGTCACAGTGCTGTCACTTGCTCTTGGTCGTAGTATTGTGTCGTAGTGTTGCTCTTGGTCTTGACTTTTGACCTGGGGACCACAAACAGTGGGGTCATACGCAGCATGAAACTTGCTGCCTTGTGCACAGATGGCAAAGCGCGCTCTATTCCAAGCGTCCTGCATTGCAGTGGGTTTCAGTTAGAGCCATCACATTGGTTTTCCCTCCTGATGAGCCAGAGTGGAGAGGCACAGTCCCTTGACCTGGAAGACCCAGTCAGCAGAAGGGACATCAGTGACTTGTAGAAACCCACCCCTTCCCTGGTGGGAAGAAACACAGATGGATGTGTCAGTGTGTGGTCATCTTCTGTGGCGGGCTGACTCAGTGAGGTTCTGACGAGACTTGATGGAGGCATGTCCAGCGGCAGGAAGCCAGCCATCAAGATTGTTGAACTGATGGAGGAAAGAACTGTTCTGGGCTTGTCTGCGCTAAGGCATGTGTGGGTGCTGGCTCTACCTGCACTCGGACACCTGCAGGGATCAGCATTTCCACGTGGAAGGGCCTGTGCTGTCACTGGGGCTTGGTGGCTGGGGGACCCGAGATTTCGAGGAACTGTGTGGGAAGGAGCTGTGTGGCTCCGAGCCGGTCCCTTAACCACTCTGACACTTAAGTGGCTGCTTTGCAGGCTGGACCATGGGGCCCTGGGTCCTGGTGGTGCGCGGGTCTGGAAGGCTGACTCGGCGTCTGAGGAAACCATCTTTCCCCCAAGACTGGACTGCTTCCCTGCGTGCCCACCCCCATGTCAGGCCTGGCTCTCGGACTCCTCATGGTAGCGTGGCTGACCTGTCGACTGAGCTCAGGGGATGACCTGATGGGTGCCGGGCAGCAGGCACACTTGGAGGAGTGCAGACAGCAGTCAGCCTTGCTCTCGCTGGCAGCTAGCGCCTCGTTCAGGTTGCCTGTGCCCCACAGAAGCTCATCTGCTGTACACGCATCCGCCTGTCCTGGTTCTCGGGGCTCCCTTCTGAAGTTTCCCACACAGCTCAGACAGACATGGCTGAGCAGAGTTTCAGTGACGAGGAAGCAGATGCGTATGACTGATCCAGCCCTCCTGCCGGCCTGGGAGAGGGTCTGCCATAGACTTCCGTAGGGACCCACTGCACCATGCTCTGCTCTGCCACCACCCAGCTAATAGTTTCCCCAGCTGGAAATTTTTCTTTCTGGGATTAGGGACACCTAGTTATGTTGGTCAGGTGCTGTGGAGGCAGACAGCATGCCAGGAGAATGGCGCTGCCTCGGGTCCTGCAGGCTTCATTGGAGCAAGGTTATGTCACCACTGGGCCCAATTTCTCCATCAGCAAGTGGGAGTGGTCTGGGGTCGCCTGGATACTGTTGCCTCCTGCTGCTGGGTCAGAGAGCCCCGCGCCACAGTCTCACTCTTTTTTTTTGGGGGGTCACACCTGGCAATGCTCAGGGGTTACTCCTGGTTCTGCACTCAGGAATTACTCCTGGCGGTGCTCAGGGGACCATATGGGATGCCGGGGATCGAACCCGGGTCAGCCGCGTACAAGGCACACGCCCTATCTGCTGGACTATCTATCACTCCAGCCCCTCACTTGTAAAGCTTGTTGTCCTTTCACATGAACAGGTGGCCCCGAGCACTGCTATGTTACTGCCCAGCTGCCCCCCAGGCCCTCTGAGATCATAGCAGTGCCTAGAAGAAGAACCATCTTACACACGAGTTGTTCATGTGAGTCCTACCTGAGGTGTCTGGTGCGAATGCAGCCAGTGCAGCCAGGAAGCTCAGCATGGGGTGTGACCAGGGGATGTCCAGGGAGACACCGAGCTCCTTGTCCACTCTGGAGAGGGAGACAGTCAGAGTCTCTAACTCAAGAACCTCCAGGTCACATGTAATGCCACCACAGAGACTGCTTGCTCTGGCCTTCTCCCGGTCACGGAAAGCACTTTAGCAGGACAGGAGACCCTACCTGTGGCTGACAGCAAGAAACTGTGAAGAACCTGACATCTCTGAGGGCCTCTGGCAATTCTCCACATCCTGGCTCAACAAAAGCTACATTGGGACTCTGCGCTCTGAGGCCAGAAACACTCTAGGTGTGAGGAGTGCTGTTTGTGAGATAACAAGTCAGCTTTCGTCACATGTGTCCGAGGCCGGCAGAAGGCCGCTGGCCAGGAGGGCGTCCACAGGTGCCGGGTAGAGGTGGGGGTGATGAACTGGTTTTCAGAGCCGAGGGAGGGCTGCCCTGGAAGAAGGCCTCTGGAGGAGGTCAGCCTGCCGCCTGGCTCCTTCCCCACCAGCCCGCCCTGCCGGCTCCTCCCCAGTGGCACTGAAGAGCGTTGTGGGAATTTGTATCCCAGTCAATCAAGCGTGGCCCTGCCCTTCTATGAGTCACTGCAGTTCCACCTGTGCTGGCAGGCCTCCTGGCCTCATCCCGGGCTTGGAGCTGCTCTGATGGCATCGCAGAGCTGGGGCAGGCCTCCCCGTCCTGAATCTGGGTGGTGGTGCAGAAGCGTGCCAAGGAGTGCTCAGAATGAAGGGGGCCCTCCACCAGGCAGCCCTGGGGAAGGGTGGGCCCTTGTGCTGAATGGTGGCTGGAAGCCAGCACGCGTGAGCATCTCATGGGGCAGTGCCAGCCCTGCACTGAGCCCCAGAGACTCCCAGCTCTCAGGAGGGGCAGCCTGCCATCTGCTCAGGGCAGCTCCATGGGGTGTGGGTCACACCCTGCTCTCCCTCTGGTGACAGCAGGAGCCTCCCTTGTGATTTGAGTGTGTGTTGTCACTTGGTGTCTGTCCTTCCTGCCCGCCCTCCCTATAGAAAAGTGCTCTGGCCTTTTGTCCCAGGCTCTGAGCGTCCAGAAGGCAGTCTCCGCTGAGGATGACTGAGACCAAGGACAAAGTTTTCTGCTGTTTGTTGTTTGTCTCAAGAGGCTTGTGTCACCTGCCCTTAGGAAAGGGATTTTGTTTGTTACTGGGCCTCGAGGCCACGCAGTGTCTAGGGACCCGGGGCCAGGTCTTGGTGATCAGACCCATACCCTCAGTTCTCAGGGACCTCTGAGATACATCTGGCCGTGTTGTGTGGGGCTCAAGCCTGAGCTGGCCACGTGCCGCGCGACTGGGTGGGTGGGCTTACTGTCTCTTGAGCAGTCTTTGCTCTTAATCGGCGTGAAGAACAAATGCTTCAATAGGATGAAGCATTTGTTGGTCCCCAACAGCTCCAAATGTTGGCTCCCTGGCTCCGTGTTAGCGAGTTCTCTGCTAGCCGTCTGTACCGCATGCTCCGTCCTCTCAAAACCCAGGCAGCGTTTCCAAAATTGGGAGAGCGTTTCTCCCCATTTCATGGTGTTTTCCATAGCCTCCCTGACGTGCACGTGTCCCATGAAGAACACAGGCGGGATTTGGACTTAAGGGTTGAGCGTGGAGTCCTTGCTTTGTCAGGTACCAGTGTTCAAAACCTGCCCCGCTCTGCTGGGTGACATGCACGGTTGTCCACTGCCCAGGAGCGGGGTGAGCCCAGCTCCAGTGTGTGCGAATGGGGCTTCTCCCTGCGCCCCTTTGCTCATCTTCCGGGCCTTGGAAGAGCTGGCACAGAACTTTGGGTTTAGATCCTCGTTCTGCTCCACAGTAGCAGGGGGAACCCAGCAGCTTCCCTGCTGTTGACTCTCCTTAGCCCTGGAGTGGCCATGGCACTACTGCCCAGGTCCTGGTGTCTTGCCTGGCCCCACTGCAGAGTAGGCACCGATAATAGGAACCTGTGTGAGTTTTGTTTGGGGGACATACACCCCAGTTGTGTTTAGGGACTTGACTTCTGCTGGCTGCTGAGGAATCACTCCTGGCCGTGCCAGGGATAGAGACTATGTGCAAGGCTCGCACCCTGCACCTGTCCTGACCGGCCTCGCCTTGTGTGATGATTTTGATGCCTCCCAAGGTGAGCTGTGGCCCATGGAGGTTAGTGGGGGCCCTGGTGCTCCCCCTCTGCTCACCGAGGTCTGCCAGTTGCCCTATCTCCCAGGTCATCAGCTGCTGACTGCCCACTCTGCAGTCACGCGTGGTTTAATAATGGGCATATTCTGAGAAAGACTTTAGGTGACTCTGTTAGCCGACAGCTGCTGTTGCGGGGGATTGCGGGCTGTGTGGTGCAGTCTGTGGATTGTCCTGTGTGCTTTTGGTAGTGTGAAGCAGTATCTGACCGGAAGCTTGGCCGTCCAGGTGATGTGCAAGGGAGGCCGAGGTTGCTGGTGTGGAGGGGCTTTTCCCTTAGGGAGAGACAACCACACTTAGAAGTGTTAGGTATCGTTCCATTACTGGAGACCAGCTCACATGAAAACTATCCTCCCCTGGCTGAGTGTTGTGACGCTCACACAAGGCCCTTGACTGAGCTGCTGTAGGGGTCTTGGGAGAAAGACTTGTGTTTCTTTTCTGAGGGTCGGGTGGGGTGCAGTGAAGGCTGCCTGTGCACTTTAGGGTGCATGGATGGAGCAAGCCAGGGAGAGTCCCTGGAAGGAAGGGTGGGAAGGGAGGCCCTGCTTCTGCTCTGATATCTTTGCATTTTGTCCTGAATGAATTATCATCAGTTATAAATTAAGTTGGGGGCACACCCAGCTATTGGGGTTTGAGGCCATACCCGAGCTGCATAGAGCTCTCTTGTACTCAGGATCACCTCGTTGGGGGGGGCAGGGCAACTCTGGGAAAGCTCTGACCCCTTACAATTTACATAATGAGGTCCAGAGAAGTACAGGCGGTAGGGCACCGGCCTCGCAAACCCTGGTTCAGTTCCTCCCTCACATGTGGTGCCCTGAGCACTGCTCCCGTGTTGCCCTGAGCCAAAATAGATTTTATTTGGGGGGGAGGGGGCTACACCTGGTGATGCTCAGGGTTTACTCCTGGCTCTGCACTCAGGAATTACTTCTGGCAGTGCTCAGGGGCCATATGGGATGCTGGGATCAAACCTGGGTTGGCTGCGTGCAAGGCAAACGCCCTACCCGCTGTATTTTTTCACTCCGTCCCCTAAAATAGAATAAAATAAGTAAGTTTTGGGGGATTGCCTCCCACTCAATGGCCCACTGGTATGCTTCCCGGCCCAGGTCACTCTAGTCAACCATGTGTCTCTCCCACTGATGTTGGGGCTTCTGCCCAGAACCCTGGTTCCGGGGAGCTCTGGCCCCTCAGGATGGCTTCTTCTGCTTCATCTGTGGGGGCTGGAGTGAGCTTTGTCTGTCACTGGCTCGTGGCTCCTCATGTTCCTGTGCAGTGTTTGTGCAGAGGAAGGGGATTCTCAGAAAAGGTTCCCTGCAGTCAGCCCTGCTGGAAGTCTTGGGAGCTGCAGACGTGCTGGGCTGAACAACAGCTGATTTCCAGGACCCCACGATGCAGATGTCTCAGACCCTGTCACGTCTGTCTCAGAATCGCTGCCCCCAAACCCCCAAAATAAAAGGGGAACGTTGGGGCTTTGGGAAACCCCAGGGATTGTAAGCATAGCCCTCTGCTGGCCACCTGGTGTCCTGTCCTGCTGCTTGGCTGCAGGACGCTGCCTGCCGAGATCCCACCATGTGACCCGGAGGGCGCAGCCGTGCACGGGTCCTGTTTCCACTCTTATCTCTCTGGTGGTGGGCGCTCAGCCAGCGGGGGCACATCAAAAGGCGGAATGTGTTCATTTGGCCATTTTTAAATACTGAGATACAAGGGTGCACTTCTTAAAGTCTGGAGCGCTGTGGATTAGATTATCCGTGGAGTTGAACCGGTCTGGCTTTTGTGAGGTATTTTTTTTCAGGGTTCATCTCAAGTTTCCTTTTCTGGTTGAACAATTTTTTTCAACATTAATAACTAATGGAGAAGGGGAAGAGGCAAAGTAGAACCATATGGCGGCACCAGCACAAGCTTCACTTGTGGCGGAAACTTCTGATTTGTATCTGTTTTCGTGTGATCAGCTGCTGGGGTAGATAGTAGAACAGGTCTCGGTGTAGGCCAGTAGCAAGAGTCGATACACATTTTTTTTTTCCTTTTTGGGCCACACCCGGCAATGCTCAGGGGTTACTCCTGGCTCTGCACTCAGGAATTACTCCTGGCGGTGCTTGGGGACCATATGGGATGCTGGGGATCGAACCCAGGCCGGCACAGGCCGGCCGCGTGCAAGGCAAACGCCCTACCCGCTGGGCTATCGCTCCGGCCCGATACACATTTTCAAACTGAGTTGCAGTGTGTTACTGTATTTCACATGTCCTTTCTTGCCCATTGGCAAATATCTTCGAGACTTGCTGACCCCTTCTTTATTTTTATTTTTTTATTTTGTTCTGTTTTGTTTGGGGGCCACAACTAGCAGTGCTCAGGAATCACTCCTGACTGTGCTTGGGAAACCAGATGGGATGCCTGGGTTGAACGTGAGCAAGGCAAACGCCCTACACACTGTACTGTTGGGATGACCCCATGATCTCTTCTTTAAAATGGGGTGTGGGGTGGGGCTGGAGCAATAGTACCGAGGGAGAGGGCGTTTGCCTTGCACACGGCTGACCCGGTTTGATCCCGGCATCCCCCTATTCCCTCGAGCACTGCCAGATGTAACTCCTGAGTGCAGAGCCAGGAGTGACCCCTGAGCATCGACAAGTGTGACCCAAAAAAGAAAAAAAGGGGGGTGTAGCAACCCTGTCTAAAGCTGGCCTGTTGCCGGAATAAAGCAGGTGATGCAGAGCTGATGCTCAGCTGCCACAGGTCACCACCTGGCTCTTCCTACCCTCAAAGTCTGTCTCACCTCCGCCTTCGGAGACCTTCTCCTCCCTGCCCTCCTCTACCTTTCCCTTGTCCTTTCTGTGTGCCACGTAGGAGTGTCCATGTGTAAAGGGTACATGGAGAAGGCATGGGCCCAGGGGAGAATGGACAGGGCCCCCAGAGTGACAGCAGGGGCAGGCCCTGTCCTAGCCAGGTCCCTGCTCTGCTCGTTCCAGATCACTGGAAATGACAGTGAAACCCCACTGGCCTGACAAGTTCAGGGTCATTTGAACATTGCCAACAAAGGCTGTAGAGCATTTTGGACAGGAGCTATCAGACCCCTTGGGTTGCCAGCAGTTCTGTGTTCTCAGCGAGGCTGTGTAACTGTGGAAGGATCTGTGCTCTCTACACATTCTTGCACTCCAACGTAAACTCTAGGCTCTGTTGGCGCCTGTCGTGTGTTCGAATCCCTGTATGGGTCATGACCCATGAGAAGGTGCACTATCTTCCTTGCGCTGTTAGCTATTTCCTGGGGAGGTGCTTCCAGAGCGTGCTTTTTGGGGGTGCTGGCCTTTTCTTGGCCTTCCAGAGTGCAGGGCACAGGGTGCCTCCTCTCTTTTTTGTTTTGTTTTGGGGTCACATCTGGCAATGCTCAGGGGTTACTCCTAGCTCTGTGCTCAGGAATTACTCTTGACAATGCTGGAGGGGGCACATGCGATGCCAGGGATCGAACCCAGGTTGGCAGTGTGCAAGGCAAACACCCCACTCACTGTATTCTCACTTCAGCCCCCTCTGCTGGCTTCTCATGTGGGCCTTGGCCCGCATGAGAAGAATCCCAGCACCTGCACGAAGCACTGGAGCTTCAGGACGGCAGCACTCGACAGGCCTCAGCAGTGTGTGGTGGATGGTGGACTTTGGAAATGGTGGGGTACTGGTAATATCACCAAAGGCAACTTTGTAAAGTGTGTGTGTGTGGTGTGTATGGGCTGTTGTGACATGGAGACTGAATTCTGAAATAAGCAGGTGTGGTCAGGGCTCAGAGGCCAGAGTTTGTATAAGCTGCAGTGCAAGGCAGCAGCTATAGTTGGGCCAGAAAGGCCCAACTATAGCTCACTACTGTGCTCCTTACTGGTAACAGGAGCACCTCAGAGGCCAGCAAAGGTGCCCTTAAAGACTCATGCAGACCTCTGTGGCCTTTGAGGTGGTAGTATTCCTCATCGCTATCTTTGTGGTGGTTGGGGTCTTCAGAAGAACACAGGACCTGCTGTGGGCCCTCTGGTGAGCTGCTGCTCTGCGTGCTTTTGCCACATGATCTGACTTTTCCATTTGGAAGGGTTATTGGTGTGGTTGGCAGCCAGCTGCCTGGTAAACGATACGGTGAGGTCTCGTAACCCCTGGCCTGTGAAACCAGCAAGTCAGCACATTGGAAATGCAACATGGAAGTGACTCAAGCCCGGAGGAATCCTTCACTAAAAGCACAGCTGTTCCTTCCTGGAATATTTCGGTGGAAATTAATGTTTGGGGTGGGGGGACAGTGGCCAGGTGTCGCATTGGGCAACTTAGCCCTAGGATCCTGTCCTAGGGCTATTGTCCACCCAAGACTATTGGCCCGTTCCCTGTGAGGCTGCCCCAGAGGTGCCACCCTGTGAGAGGCCGCTGAGGCCAGTGCGGGATACTGCACCGAAGCTACCTTTGCAGCAGGTAGGGTCAGCTCTGCAGGCCAGGTTGGTGGTGCTTGGCCAGGAGCCCGGAAAGTGTTGGAGACACCATTGAGTCCGGGAGCCTGTGGGAGTTCTCTGGCACGGACAGGTATTCTCAGAGTTCTTTGGATTCCTATGGATTTAAAATGTTTACCTTCTCCTTGGGACTTCAGCTTGTACTCTGCCCACCAGAGACCAATGCCAGGCGTACAGATACTTAAAATGTGCTAGACCACCCCTGTGACCAGGTAATTAAAGCTGCACATGGATTTGGAAGGAAGGCTGGGTTGGAAGTCACGCTCCACTGTAATTCAAGAGCAGGGACTTTGTAAAGGGACATGGTTGGTGTCAGACACACGTGGAAAAGGAAAGAACGGACTTACCTTCGTCTTGGCAGCGTGCCACCGCCAGATGTGGAAGATGCTGACCATGACCCGCCTCCACTCAGTGTTTGTCAGCCTGGAGTGGGCCGTTGTTTTAACCGGTTCTGTCTCTCCCGCCCTTCTTCCCGCCAGGTCCCCAGTCTGTGTGAAGATCTCCTATCTTCTGTTGACCAACCCCTGAAAATCGCCAGAGACAAGGTGGTAGGGAAGGATTACTTGCTGTGTGACTACAACAGAGATGGCGACTCCTACCGGTGAGTTTTGACGGAGAACCCAGACAGACAACTCTGGGGCCTCGGCCACACTCATAAGCTTTGTGAGGGATGGGGCACAGGGTGTGTGCGCCCAAGGGATCTTGAGTGAAGGCAAGGGCCTCTACTTCAAGGGCGTTTGAATGCAGCTCTGTCCACAGAATAAGAGATATTCATAAAATAAGACCTCCTGATAGCTGTGTATGCTGAGTCAGCCTCAGTGCCAGCCTTGCCCTGGTTGAAGGCTGGTGTGGAAGACCAGGCCAGCAGCCGGTTCCTAGGAGTGGTTCCTCATGCCTGTTTGCTGTCGGAGTGGAGCAAGCAGAGATTGGACTTGGCTCTGGAGGACTTGTGAAGGAGGTGTGATGTCTGAGCTGGGTTCTTAAGGGGCTCTAGGAATTTCACTTTGAAAAGGCGGAATTCCTCAGCCAGTCTGGAGTTTGGTGATGGATTACTGTGGTCAGTGCCTTGGCTTATGTGAGAGGAGCACTCTAGTCTGCTCTAGCTTTAGAGGCCACAGACTCAGGGCAGGGTCTGAGAAGCAGACGCAGGAAAAAAAGAAAAAATATTGCCCTACATGGATTCTATAGCTGTCCTGCCGGTTGAGGCAAGGGAGGCTTTGCCAAGGTGCTGCCAGGTTTCTGGTTTCCTCGTATATAAACAGAGGTCAGAGTCTTCACGTCCCTGTGTACCTCAAACAGTCTGAGGTGGACAGAGGGAGAGGCCGGCCGGGGGAGGCAATGCTTCTCCACTGGCAGAGACCCTTTGACCTCGAGCCTGGGGGTTCAGGTGGGGAGCACCATGGGAAGGCCCGGGGACTGGAGGTTGAGTGACTGGGAGGTCCCGAGCAGGACAGAGGTGGTCCACAGGATTTTAGGACTTGGCACCAGGTTTTAGTTTGTGTTCAAGGAAAAAGCATGTAGTGCTAACTATATAGAACTTGAGAGAAATCACCCAGACTCACACTACCTTGTATGAGACGGGAATGCTGCTATATGGTCATGTTCCGTTCCTTGTGTCACAGGAAAATGGCTGAAGACTATTTCGTCTTCCTCCTCCCGTGGGCTGTTGTGGGTGTGCAGGGTGGGCAGGGGCCCTGGGGGCTGTGCCCTGAGCGGTTTGTTGAGGTGAGGAAGTCTCCGGTTGCTGGCCTGGGCATTTCAGCTGAGGTGCTGTGAGGTGGACTTAGAGCTATCCTGTGGCCTGTGGTTCCGCCCCAGGACTCCCGGAGGTGGTGTCAATGGAGATGGAGATGCAGTTATGGGAGCCTCAGGTGTGGAGGTGGAGGAGAATCAGCCTTGTTCTCATTTCTCTGGGTTAGTCATGGGCAGATACCCAGATCCAGCCCTCACTAGGGGCTGGAGCTCTACATGGACAGACAGACAGACCAGGGGACACCTCACAGGGGACAGGCATCAAGCATTCAGGTGAGGCTGCCTGAGGTGGGGGTGGGTGTGTGTGTGTGTGTGTGTGTGTGTGTGTCTGTCTGTCTGTCTGTCTGTCTGTCTGTCTGTCTGTCTCCAGGGACACCTCACAGGGGACAGGCATCTAGCATTCGGGTGAGGCTGCCTGGGGGGCGGTTTTTGTGTGTGTCCAGGGATACCTCACAGGGGATGGGCACTCTAATCAGTCAGGTGTCTAAAGGTGGGGGCTGGGCATGGGAGGGAGGGGAAGGGGGGTTGTGGGGGGTGTTGGGCTCCTTCGTCAAGTTGATTAGCATCTTTAAGATACTTCTTTTTCTGCCTAAAAACTCCAGCATGCTGTGCTTGGCAGCTGCCTGCAGCATTCTGTGGAGGTCAAGGTCATTGCTATGTCCACGCCAAGGCTCGGCTTCCTACAGCCCCTCTGGGTCACCCCTGCCCCCCTGCTCCTGCCCGGGGCTCCCCAGCCAGAGAGGAGCCAGAGTGTCACAGTGCAGGCCTGCCTTTCCTTTTTCCTTCTCGGTATAAAACTTCAAGGTCTTTTGATTTTCTGCACACATTTCCATCCTAACTGTGTTTGATCATTCACTTAAATAAGGTCCTTATGGCGCAGCCGTTGCCAGCAGTGCTGTTTGAAACCTGTTAGCTGAAACAAAAAGCGTTCTCGGAGGGAAATGAAAGACCTGACTTTTGAAATCTAAGCGTTCCTGTCCATCTGTCTTTTTTTCAAATAGCCTCCATTTAAGCTCTTAAATGTGCTCTGAGTGCCCCTTCCACTAAGAATATTCTGGCTAATGTTATGATTTTTCCCTCAGCTACAATTACCCGGCTCCAGGACGAACAGCTTGAACTGCTGTCGTCTGAGCCAGAAGAAACGTGAGTTACAGGCTTCTTGAACATTACAGGCCCCGATGTGCAAGAGAGATGGGTCCTTGTTTGTGATCTGGTCATCTGCATGGGGTTATGTGAATGGCGTCCTCCAGGCCACAGACAAGCAACACAAGTCCCTATGGAAGGAGGGTCAGACGTGGGACTGCTGAGGAGAGTTGGGGTGTCTGGGAGGGCCTGGGGGCCCCAGATACTTTCTACCCCCAAGGACAGATGCCAGACTTGTTTGGCAACAAAGACTAGCACCCTTCACCCACGTCTTAGCCTTCAGCTCTGGCAGAGGCCTTCATGGGTGTTGGTTGCCTGAGCATCCCGCTGCAGGACAGGCAGGGTCTCTCCCTGTTGGTGCTGTTTGCAGCCACCAGCAGAATTTCTGTGGCTTGTTCTTTTCTCCCTGGCGCTCACTGTGCCTGGACATGAAGGCCAAGGTGTGAGGGAGGGAGGAGGCACCGTGCCCTCTGTGGGGAGGGAGGGAGGGAGAAAGGAGTCCTCTGGGGTTTGGTGCAAGAGTTGATTTCATGTCTTGAAATCCTTTTATTTCATGAAATCATTTCATGCTCATTTTAATGAATGTGATTGGACACCAGGGAAAAGAAGACAGAGAAGGCTCTTAGCTGCTTGGTGGCGCTTGTTTGCTTGAGATAACTGTTAGAATTGTTATCAGGTTAAGTGAAGTCCCATGTGAAACTTAGTGCCCGAGTCACAGCAGCCACCTGGAGCTACTGGTTGTTTGGGTTTTTTTTTTTTTTTTTTGGGGGGTCACATCCAGCAACACTAAGGGGTTACTCCTGGCTCTTCACTCAGGAATTACTCCTGGTGGTGCGCAGGGGACCATATGGGATGTTGGGAATTGAACCTGGGTCAGCCACATCAAGACAAAGCCCTCCCGCTGTGCTATCCTCCAACCCCCAGCTGGTGGTATTGTTTTTTTTATTTTTTTAAAAAAAAATTTTTTATTTTTACAATTACAAAGATATACAATTAAAAAGTTCATATTTGGGTTTTGGTCATACAGTGTTCCAGCACCCATCCCGCCACCAGTGCCCATCTCCCACCACCAACGTCCCCGGTTCCCTCCCCCTCCCCAGCCCTGCTCCATGGCAGGTTCTTTATTTCTTTCTGTTTCTCTCTCTTTCTCTTTTCCTTCCCCTCCAGACTATGGATTACAGAACATACATTAAAGGGTTGTCATGTGTATCTTTTTGCCTCTATTTAATGCTCAGTTCAAGGTTGGCATTAGTACCCTCGACAATTGTTAGCACACTGTTCCATTTTCTGTCTTACCTAACCTCTGACTCCCACACGTTTGTCATAATTTCCACCTTTGACAAGACCTCCTGATATATGTTTCACCTGACCTTGGATATTGGTATCTTAATATGTACATATATATTTATGTTATGCAGATAAATGCAGTCACTTTGTGTCTGTCTCTCTCCTTCTGGCTAATTTTGCTCAACATAATCTTCTCCATGTCCATCCATTTATAGGCAAATTTTATGACTTCATTTTTGAATGGCTCTGAGGAAGCCTTCTCTCTGCAGGAGAGTCCTGCAGGTAGCGCTGTGTGGGGATGGGTGAGTCACGGCAGGTGGATGGACATGCCCGCCGTGCCCAGGAGGTAGAAGCACCTCAGCTGGCAAGCCAGGGGCTGGCAGTCTATTGTGAGCAGAGAGCTGACTCCTGGCCAGGGCCCAGGGAGGCCCAGCCCTCTAGCCTCTGCAGAGTTGGCCACGGGGCACTACAGGTGGGGCATGGTCTGCTTGGAAGAAAGGGTTTCCAAAGCCCCCTTCGCTGCCAGCTGCAGCACCAGGCCCTGAGACTCCCCACTTCCCTTCTGGACCAGTGACCGGGTGCCAAGCATCGGCGACTGTGAAGATGCATGTGCACGTGGTTTGTTTACCTGATATTCGGGGCCACAGAACTCAAAGCATGTGCCCTGCAGACTTGAATCCCTGTAGTGAAGCCCCAGTGCTGCTTGGGCACTGAGGCCGGATGTGCCTCTGGGGGTTTAGGAGCCAGGAAACGATCCTTCACAGCAGCCCCAGTCCACATATCCGTAGGTCTCCACTGGGACAGTGTGGGGCAGCACAAGTTTTTTTTTTTTTTACCTTTATTTAAACAATGTGAATTATTTATTTATTTTTTGCTTTTTGGGTCACACCCGGCGACGCTCAGGGGTTACTCCTGGCTCTGCACTCAGGAATTATTCCTGGCAGTGCTCGGGGACCATATGGGATGCTGGGGATGGAACCCGGGTCAGCTGCGTGCAAGGCAAACGCCCTACTCGCTGTGCTATTGCTCCGGCCCCAACACTGTGACTTTAAAAGTACAAAATTTTTTACAGTACAGTTGTTACAAGTATTCATTATTCTAACACCAATATGACCACCAAAGACTTTCATTTCCCACCTGTCCCCCATCCCCATAATTGCTCCCTTAGGAGCACTAGAGAGCAAGTAGCAGCTCTGCCCCATGTCGATGCCCTCTCCTACTCCATGGGGCCCGCCATTTTCCACATCCGGATTCCCTCTCGTCACAACTCCACCCAGCAGACCAGACTATCACAGCCTGGCTTGCGCGGGCTGCTATCCGCCGTGCGGTTCATCAATAAATGTTTTATTTAGAGGTGCCTACAACAGTATGCCACCCGCACGGCATGCCTGGCAAGCTGCTCGTGTAGTAATGATATGCCAATTACCAGTAGCATTTATATTTGGTCATTCCCGTGACCTAATATAATTGTTTGAGGCTCTTTATGTTCTTGGAGCAAGCGGATGCCTTTGGGTTCTACTAGCATGAGACAGGGCATATGGAGATATTACTGGTGCCCACTCTAGCAAATAGATGATTAATGGGAAGATAGTGATAGTGGTAGTGATAGGAGCACTAATTATATTGATTATTACAACATATACATTGGAATGGTATTGATAAAGTCATGACCTTTTTCTGGGTTGCTAGCTGTGAATTTGGATAATCTGTGTTCTTGATTTCACTTACCTAACTTAAAGAACGTAGTGAGTTTCTACTACTCGACCCCAAACCCACCACCACTGCAACTACGCACAACAGTTATTTCAGATTTTCACAACCACTGTTTGAGACTGTCCTAAGCATATACTGAATCTATTTTATATAGCTTGTTAGAGCTAATTTGCTAAATAAGGTCAAGAAATATATTCTTAGAAGAAAGTTAATGAGGATTATTAAATCTCACAATGGACCACTGGGCCATTGTGCCCCTGTATAAATCACTGATTTGTTCTTACAGAATAGATATTGTGACCACACACTTTTTATTGGGTGCCCTATACTTAAATCTGTTAAATGTGATATGATGCCTGTCACATCAGTACACCAAATTTTGAGATGTTGCATGGAAGCTTTGCAGCTGCATACCACAGCAAGAACCGGAGGATCTCTGCCGTTTATTGGTCTCTTTCAGGATTTATATATGAGTCTAAAACATGGTTGGTGGATAAAGTTGTTTTGGCACCTGAAGCCAAAAAAGTTTGTGGGCCCAACCACTGGGCCTTCTGAAGGGAGGAAGATGTGGAAGGGACCCATCTCCGGCTCCAAGAAAGGCAGGAGAGTTTGGGCACAGGTGTTTGTGCCCCAGGGCACGTGGCAGGGCTTCTCTCCTTCCTTCGTCACCTTCCCTCTTCTTTCCCATTCTTGGAACCGGACCTCTCTGAACCCCACCTGCAGGAGTTGGGATCCTTCCCTCCTAAGCCCTGTTCAGGCCTCTCATTAAGTGCTTTCCTGGTGGTGCAACATATAGTTAGGGCCCAGCAGGTGTCTGCAGGAAATGAGAGACTGGTCCTCACTGCTCAGCCCTGATCCTCAGCAGCTCAGGTAGTCCTGTGCTGAACTGTGGCCTTCTCTCACACCAGCAGCCCTTGTCTTCGCCTCCACTTGGTGAGAAAGTCTGTGTGCAGTGGAAGTTTATCCAGAGAAACAGCAGGTTAGGGAGCAGAGAGGGACAGCTGACCAGCACTGCCAGAACCAGGTGGGGAATCCAGGGGAAGATGTGGGCGAAGGTGCACCCATGCCAGCCCTCCCTTCGGTGCTTGGTGTGTTTTTGTCCTTTGCCCGATGACAAAGGCATGTGGAAGCCTCCTGTGTGACAGGCACTGAGGTGCAAAGACATCAGAACACTTGGAGGAATTGCCGGTGAGAGGTGGAACCCAGGGCTCCACACATGGGGGAGAAAGTTGTATGAAATTGCAAGTGGGGCGCATTCCCAACTGTCAGGTCCTGTCTCCCTGGATGGAATGATAAACATCTTTCCTTCTCCCTCCCACAGGTCACCATGGAGTAACAAGTATGATCCTCCGCTGGAAGATGGGGCCATGCCTTCCGCACGGCTGAGGAAGCTGGAGGTGGAGGCCAACAACGCCTTTGACCAGTATCGAGACCTGTGAGTCACTCACTCCCTGTAAACTTGAGTTCAAAGTTTCAGTGTTTGGATAAGTGAGTTCTGACAGTTTGATATGTCTGGGATGAATGAGAGTGTGACCAGGCCAGGCCATCTCTCTTGAAAGTGTAGCTGCCCTGCCTGTCGGGCCGCAGCTCTGACTACCCAGCGCAATGGGTGATGGGTCAGGGACGAAGTGCTGACCCAGGGACGTGGCCGTGCACGGTGCACACACTGAGCGCATGCGCACCCGTTGTCCTGTGGAGACGCCCTTCTGTGTGCCTCTTTCTGCATCACTTTAGAGCCCCACCAGCCTGAGGCTGCTGTTGTGCCCCTGTTTCAGACGGAGAAGTCAAGTGTTTGAGGCAGGAGCCTGAGCCAGGAGCCGAACTTGGGTCTACTCTTGTTCTGTCCCCATGCTTGGACTCTTCCCTAGAGCACATGGCGAGGCCCTGTCTGAGCTGAAGTGTGCTGGACTCCTGAGCCCTGGGCCGTTGCCTCGCCATGCCCAGGCCTTTTGCTCTGTCTGCTTGAGTCCCTTTCTCTCCTGCTTCCTCCACACCCTCCATAGGACAGGCCACTCCTTTGATGATCCTTGCTGGGAATGGCTCTGATGGTTCTCCTTGGAAGTATTTCTGTTCAGTCTGGTTCTGTAGTCAAAACCTGGCGAGACTAAGGACACAGCTGCCCTAAGTGCATGGTGGTGTAGGCGGGTAGGAGCATTGGCCATAAAGAACCAGGAATAATCACCATAGGTGTCCCGCCTCCCTATCTCCTCTGCTTTTTTAAAAAATCGGGATCACACCCAGTGATGCTCAGGGTTACTCCTGGCTCTGCACTCAAGGATCATTCTTGGCAGTGCTTGGGGTAGCCATATAGGATGTCAGGATTGAACCCTGGTCAGCTGTGTGCAGGGCAAGCGCCCTACCCACTCTATAAATTTGTCACTTTGGCCCCACTTTCCAACTTTTTACTTCCCCTCCCTTCATTACCCTTTGAAAGAGTAAAATCTACATCTTCATTTGGAGGTCAGATTCAGCCTCAGGCTGTAGTTTAGGTCCCTGGTCTGGGATTGCCCCAGGAAAATAGAATCAGGCAGTGTTGTACCTCCAGACTGTGGGAGTGTCGCGGGAAGCAGGAAAAGTCTTGGTGTGAGGATTCCAGGGCCGGGGCCTGCAGGGGAGAGGAGGAGGCTCTGCAGCCTGTGTGGCCCTGGTACCATATGGGCTCCCTAGCACCAAGGCTGCAGCAGCCCTGGGGCCACTGAGCCGGGCCCAGATTGGCCCTGTGAAAAAAGAGGTCTCCACTTTGCACACAGCCGCAGTGACGTTTCCCTTCACAGCAGATTTGCGTTATTAATGAAAGTTAGGAAAGAATTTCTCTTGGAGCCTGGTTTGGGAGATGAGTGGCCTGTCTTAAATCTGACGCACAGACCTGCACTTAAGGTGATGGCGGAAATAGAGAAGCCTGGCTCTAAGGAAACCTTGAACAGACAGCCTGACATCCTCTGGTCAGTCCTGAAAATATCACTTGTAATTCTGTATCTAGCTCAGTGGACCAAGCATGTGCTTTTTGTGCGAGAGGCCAGTGTCTCTGACTTCCAGTATCTTATATAATTTTTTTAAACTTTATTTTATTTATTTATTTATTTATTTATTTTGCTTTTTGGGTCACACCCAGCGATGCTCAGGGGTTACTCCTGGCTCTGCACTCAGGAATTACTCCTGGCGATGCTCGGGGATGATATGGGATGCCGGGGATCGAACCTGGGCCAGCACAGGCCGGCTGTGTGCAAGGCAAATGCCCTACCCTCTGGACTATTGCTCCGGCCCCAGTATCTTATATAATTATCTTGGGGGGTGGCTGTGGGACAGGGACACTGGAAAGTGCTTTGGGCTACTGCTACCTCTTCCAGGAGCATGGGGGAGCCCCCCGGGGGGGAGAGATGGGACCCTGCACCTACATCTGTGGAGTGCATTCTTGCCCTTTGAACTGTCTCCATAGCCCACCCCTGTCCTCGTTATCTTTAAGCTTTGTCCTCTGGGGAACGAGCTTGACCATTCACAGAGGAGGAGGGGGTACTCGGGAGCACAGGACACTGGGGGAAACTGGTGCTTGCGTGCCATAGTTGCCTGAAGTTTCCACAGCTCACGACTTCCACAGTAGGAAGAGTTATTTCACCCGTAACCACGCTCACAGCAGCCCACACCCCAGAGAGACTGGGAGGTTGAACCATGCTATAGCGTAGTTTATGTGTGATTTTTTTTTTTTTTTTTTTGCAATTTTCCACTCAGCCATGTGGCAAGAAGCCAATACTACAGTGAACCCAGTATTCCTAAGTGGAATCAGCTTCATGTTGGTGTGGTAATGTTGATAATAAAACAGCAGTGATGATAGCGTCAATCACCTGCCCGTGACTGTGGGCTCTGTTTACTGTTCCACGTCTGTCTTACTGGGCTCTTCCAGATGTCCTGTGAGGGAAGTGGTGGCACTGGGAGAGCAAACCGCCCTTCTCTGTCCCAGAACCCACATGTTCCTTCACTGCACCAGCGCTGAGCATTGGCACAGTGAGGTGCCCCCAGGTACATGGTGTGGGCTGGTCACTGTGGACCTGGTCCCAGCCCTCAGGCCTCTGGATTGCTCCTGGGCCCCTGCACTTACAGAGTCTCTTGCTCTCCTGGCTAACCCCTCCGAGACCTGCGTTTCTAGGTGCCTTTGTCTCCCGCCTCTTGGAAGGAAGCTGCTGGGGTGTGGAGTGCCTGCTGGAACGCTTCCCTTTGTGGGGAGAGCGATGGACAAGCCCAGGCCCCGAGAGTCGGCACAGTGGGAGGTGGTCCCAGTGGCTCTGGTGAGCTGCTCCCCACAGGAGGGCAGGGTTGTCCCGAGTGCCTCGCGTGACAGCGGCCACAGACCACGAGTGTGGGGGTTGGCACTGGCCAGCCCTGCTGTTAGCCGGCTGAGGCTCAGGCTCCCAAGCCCCACTGTGAGGGGTGCATGCCTCTGCGCTGCCCACACGCTATGCTGCTGGCGTCTCGGTGCAGCTTGTGGAAGCTCCTCACGCTCTTGCTCTCTCACTTTCTCGCTGTCTCTCTCTCACTCTGTCTCACTCTCGCTCTCTCTCTTGCTATCTCTCTTGCTCTCTGTCTCTCTTGCTGTCACACTCTTCACTCACTCTCTCTCTCTCTTTCTCTCCCTGCTACCCTAGATATTGTCAGTGACTGTGAAACGGAGTCTATACTGAGTTTCCTGGGATTTTCAGGACTGAAGATGGGATCGGAGGTGTGCAGACTTGTGTCTGCCTTGGGTGGCACTGGCCACCTGGGATTTGGGATTTTTGGTAGCCTTGTTTCTCCTTGGGGTGAAGAAGCAGATCACACCTTTCTCTCTGATCTTTCCCTGGGAAGATCCCTTTGTCCCCAGTAAGTAGCATCTCACAGCTCCTGTCCCAAGGGCGGGATGACTCAGGCAGCGGATGCTGAGGCGCCTCCCCAAGACCCCTAACTCCAGCTGCACATTCTGGTCACTATTGAGCCATGCTGCTGTTGGGCATCATTGCTGCTGCCCGGACAGTAGGCCTGGTCTGGGGAGACAGCATCAAGGGCATGACAGAAGCCACTGATGCGAGAGCCCAGGTCCCAACCAGGGCCCCCTCCACGCTGGAGCCTACTGGGACCCCAAGAAGGTGGGCAGCACGACCCCAGGTGGGCAGCAGGTGCAAGGCCCCGGGAGAGGAGCTGCGTGGCTTGCATGTGGCTCCTGGAGACTTTCGCTCCCTCCTGACACGTCCACGTTTACCCAGCACCTGTTGACAGCACGACCCAAACATCCCTGTCTGCTGGAAATGCTGAGGGCATGAAACCGGTTTGCTGGGGGAGTGGTGGAGCATCTCTTGCTCTGCTCTGCCCCTTCCCATCATTACACCTCAGCACTGGAGCTGGCAGGTGGCTTCATGACTTGTCTTGCCATAGCTGACCCGTCTTTTGTCGGTCGGTCAGGATGGCTCATCAGCCACTGCCTCCTCACTCAGCCTGAGTGATTCTCTCTCTTTTTTTTTTTTGCTTTTTGGGTCACACCCGGCTATGCTCAGGGGTTTCTCCTGGCTCTGCACTCAGGAATTACTCCTGGCGGTGCTCGGGAACCATATGGGTTGCCGGGGGTTCGAACCGGGCCGGCACAGGCCGGCCGCGTGCAAGGCAAACGCCCTACCTGCTGGGCTATCGCTCCGGGCCCTGAGTGATTCTCTCTTGAGAACCTTACATCTCTGCGTGGCCATCAGTGGGGGACAGGCCCTTACAGCTCAGCATGGCCATCAGTGGGGACAGGCCCTTACGGCTCAGCGTGGCCATCAGTGGGGGACAGGCACTTATGGCTCAGCATGGCTATCAGTGGGGAACAGGCCCTTACAGCTCAGCGTGGCCATCAGTGGGGGGACAGGCACTTACGGCTCAGCATGGCCATCAGTGGGGGACAGGCCCTTATGGCTCAGCTGTGACCATCAGTGGGGAACAGGCACTTACGGCTCAGCGTGGCCATCAGTGGGGGACAGGCACTTACGGCTCAGCGTGGCCATCAGTGGGGGACAGGCACTTACGGCTCAGCGTGGCCATCAGTGGGGGACAGGCACTTATGGCTCAGCATGGCTATCAGTGGGGAACAGGCCCTTACAGCTCAGCGTGGCCATCAGTGGGGGGACAGGCACTTACGGCTCAGCGTGGCCATCAGTGGGGACAGGCACTTATGGCTCAGCATGGCCATCAGTGGGGAACAGGCCCTTACAGCTCAGCGTTGCCATCAGTGGGGGGACAGGCACTTACGGCTCAGCATGGCCATCAGTGGGGACAGGCCCTTATGGCTCAGTGTGACCATCAGTGGGGGGCAGGCCCACAGCTAAGCTTGCCATCAGTGGGGGACAGGCACTTATGGCTCAGCGTGGCTATCAGTGGGGGGACAGGCACTTATGTCTCAGCATGGTCATCAGTGGGGACAGACACAGCTCAGCGTAGCCATCAGTGGGGAACAGGCACTTACAGCTCAGCATGGCCATCAGTGGGGGACAGGCACTTACAGCTCAGTGTGGCCATCAGTGGGGTACAGGCACTTACAGCTCAGTGTGGCCATCAGTGGGGACAGGCCCTTATAGCTGGTAGAGTAGCTTCCTGCTTCAGGTCTGAGCCCCAGTGGGGTGCTGTGAGCAAAGACCATTGCTCTAGCCTTAGGCTCCCAGGGGGACGAGACGCCTTCCCCATTCTTGCATGTGGGGTCTCACCGGTGCCTCTGTGGGTCTGGGTTCTGCCAAGACCAGATGTTGTAACCGAAGGGGGCTGGCACCGCTCTCCCCGACGATGATTGCTCCCATCTGGCCCTGACGTTGTGCCCCTGCTCTTGGCTCGCGGCAGATCATACCTTAGAACATGCGGTTGCAATTTATTGGCCTTATAAGTTAATTTTAGTGGGTGTGCGATTGATTGAAATCAAAGCTTAATGAAGGCCAGAGCTGGAGGAGCGAGGATGGAACGGGTGGGAAGCATTTGGTGTTCTTCCTTCCTTAGGGTCTGAGATAATCTTCAAATGCCTTAATTAGCTTTTCTAATCAACCCTTCTGTCTGGACGAAGTTTATAAAATGAATGAGGCCGCTCAGCCCACTGGGAGTGACCACTGTCCCCGGTGCCTGGGCTCTCCCCTTGCTGGGCTCCTGTAGAATATGGCCGATTCTGTGCCAGACCTTTCATTGTCCACCTAACCGCCAGCTGACATTTGAGCGGCCAGCAGTGGCCTGGGAAGGACAGGGCATCCTTATTTGTGTAAGGAGTGTGATGGTTTCCTGGACTCTTGAAACCCTTCTCCCAGACGCCTTCACAGCTCCTGGACCCCAGCCTCCCAGGGGCTGCCCCTTCCTTAGACACAAGAGCTGAGCCTAGGGGTGGGGGTGTACAGGTTTTTGTCCTGAGGAATCTCGTGATGAAATGTAAGCTACAGTAGGGGTGTGGCCCAGCAGGAGCCCTGAGGTCGAGAGCGCACTATGCTTTCCTCCTCCCCTCCACAGTCTTCCTCTCCCCTGCTCTTCCCCTCCTGTGACTTAACTTCCCGCTGGCCTGCAGGACAGGGAGGAGAGGGCTCTATGAGGGAGTGGACCTCCCTTTGCTCTGACTGACTGACTGGACAGCACAGCATCCTGTGTACTGACTGTGGAAAGACCCCAATGTCATTAGTTACGGCCAAGACCGTGACTCTTGAAGACCTTGGAAAATTCGTCTCTAGATGCGGGGTGTGAGATAGGGTTTGGTTCTGTCTGCAGTGATGGAGGCGAATCCTTCACGGTCATTCTACAGTTATCCTGAGAACCCACCAGGAGACGAACATGCAGGTGTGAACTCTTCGCCTCTGATGGGTGGCATTTAGATGGGGCATGCGAGGCGCACACGGCAGAAACCGTACAAGAGCAGAGAACTTGCACCCGCCAGTCAGTGCTGTGTTGGACCGGAGCCGGAGCTAGTGCAGGGCAGCAGGGCGAGGGCTGTGTCTGGACTTGGGTAGAAGTGGGGAGGGCATGTTCCTGTGGGACAGTAGGGCAGTCCTGGCCCAGGAGACACCTGGGCTGGTGGCTGCTGTCCTCCGGTGGCTCATGGTGCATCACTCCAGCTTCCCGTTCAGCGGTGAGCCCTTGGGCACCAGGTTGGTGAGCTTCCCCAGTGACAGTGATTGACGTGTGTTGTCACACAAACAAGCCCCTAGGTGGTTCAGCACTTCTCCTTCCTGCCAGAGGCTCAGCAGCAACACGGCCTGCTGAGACTCAAGAGTGCCAGGCAGTCAGGGGCGCAGGGTGGCCGAGGCAGCTGCTGAGCAGTGGTGCTGGCTGGGCCAAGCTGGCGTGGTCAGTGAGTCCAGCCAGAGCAGCCTGCCAAAGTTCATGTGGCGGGACTGGAGCAATAGCACAGCGTGTAGGGCATTTGTCTTGCGAGTGGCCACCTGGGTTCGATCCCTGGCATCCCATGTGGTCCCCCGAGCACTGCCAGGAGTAATTTCTGAGCGACGAGCCAGGAATAACCCCTGAGCATCGCCGGATGTGATCCAAAAAAGGAAAAAAAAATAAGTTTATGTGGCTTTGGGAACACAGACATGTAGTGGGCTGGAGCAATAGCACAGCCCATTGGGCATTTGCCTTGCACGCAACAGACTCAGGTTCAGTCCCCAGAATCCCATATGGTTCCCCAAGCACTGCCAGGAATAATTTCTGATAATTTCTGAGTGCAGAGCCAGGTGTAACACCTAAGCACTGCTGGGTGTGACCCAAAAAAAAAAAAAAAAAAATGAAGCAGACACTTGGGACAGCCTGATGTCTCTGTAGGTTAACTCAGGCCATGGTCCCCTGTCTGGCTGAGTGAAATCTGCTTGTGGTCCCCTGGAGCCCAACCCTGTTGCAGAGGGGTGAAGGCACCGCAGCAGTGATGGGAGAGCTGCTTGGAATATTCTGGGGTTGAATGAAACCCAGGCCCTTGCTGTTGGCCCATGGCCCTGCCCCTGCCCAACGTGACAGTCTCCAGGAGGATCCTGGGGCTGCCCCTTGTGCTGTACCTGCGTGTCCAGGACGGCGCCTAACCAGGGTTTGGGTCTGCACATACTTTGCATTTATTTTTTTACGTCACATCCGCGATACTCAGGGGTTACTTCTGGCTCTGCCCTCAGGAATTACTTCGGGTGGTGCTCGGGGGACCATATGGGATGCTGGGGATCAAACCCAGGTCGGCCACGTGCAAGGCAAATGCCCTACCTGCTGTGCTATCGCTCCAGCCTCTGGGTCTGCACATACTGTCTCTGAGAGCCAGGCCTCCTGTCCACCTGCTGGGAGGCTCAGCTTAGAGTGGGGGAAGCCCAGGTTCAGCTCTGCTCTGGCCTTTGTTTCTGTTGGGGAGGGGAGGGACATGCCCGGGCATCAAGCCTACACGCCAGCTCTCTGCGAGGAGAGTCTGCTGACTGCCCTTGGGCTTTTTGGAGCTCCTGAAGTGTTAGTCTAGGTGAGCATACATATGCCTGGAGCATCTCCTGCAGGCCTCTGTGCAGGCCCATGGCTGCTGTGCAGGCCGCGAGCCTTGGCGTGCACTGTCTGGCTTTCATCTAATGAAGGAAAGTTCAGTGGAAAACGAGTGCGTGCAAAGCGAGTTCGTGTGCAAGCATGAATGCCCCAGAGTCAGAGGCGCCAGGGACTTTGCTTCATTCCGATTGTTGGGTTCCTGTGACCATATGGTACAGTGTCACAGTCCTGCAGTCTGTGAAGTTAGTCTGCAGGGTTAGGGTGAAGACGCTCATCTGAAGGTGGAGAGCTGCTCCTTCACTCTGCCCAGCCCTGCGCACCGTGCGCAGCACATCTCTTTCCTACCAAGCTGCTCTGTGGTGGCTTCAGGTGGGGCTGCCGCCTCTGAATCCCTGATGCAGGGCACCGAGTTGGGGGCCCCCAGGTTCTCTGTGTCTGCTCCTCTGCCTTTCCCTTCACCTTGAGAGGAAGCATCGCGGATGGCGGCCTTGCCTCACGTTCTCTGTTGTTCTTAAACCCAGAAACCTCGACTGAACCAGAGCAGGTCTGGCCTGATCGCATCTCATGGGGTCTGCCCTGCCACAGCCAGATGTCTCGGGTCATGGGCAGCTGGTATGGTGATCGGACAAGGGTTGCGAGGTGGAGTCCCGACAGGCTGAGGTTTCTTGCTTAGCCGCACGTCAGCAGCCTCCTGCCTCTGTCTGGGTTTCAGGTGGTGGTAAATGACATCTGCCCCAGCACAGAACAGTCTCCAGTGGCAGCCCTTGAATATTGGGGTGGCCTTGGAAGTCAGAGGCCTTTGTTGACCCCATTCTCAGGAGGCGAGAGGCAGCGACTAGCACCCGCATTTGCAGAGTTCTTTGTGTTTCCCCTTGGTGGAGAGTGCTGTGAGGTGGCTGCAGCCACACCTCTACGAGAGGCGCAGGCTTAATCCCATCAGGTTGGGTTTTCTTTTTTTTTTTTTCTTTGCTTTTTTTGGGTCACACCCGACAATGCTCAGGGGTTACCCCCTGGCTCTGCACTCAGGAATTACTCCTGGCGGTGCTCAGGGGACCATATGGGATGCCGGGATCGAACCTGGGCGGCACAGGCTGGCCGCGTGCAAGGCAAACGCCCTACCTGCTGGACTATCACTCCGGCCCCCACCCCCCCGTCAGTTATTAACATGACGCAGGACGATGTTTTCTAAACCATAGGTGGTGGGGGGGAACATCTGGTCTCAGCCCACAAACAGGCAGTGGGTTTCTGCAGCAAATCTGGATATGACCCCTAGAGCCAGTGCCAACCCCTGGTAACTGGGTGTGTCCCCAGGTGGGGGTGGTGAGGCAGTGACCATCAAGGGTAGGAGGTGAAGACGAGCCCTTCCCAGCCCAGGGTGAGCTTCATGAAATCACAAGGGTATGGTCATGTTCTTGCCCTGTGGCCGCTGCCTGTGGGAGGAGCCCACAGAGGGACCCTGGAGGGCTGGTCACACTCCCCAGCCCGTCCCGTTCGTTTCTCTGCCTCCCGCAGAGCTGAGCGCCTGGGGCAGCACCCATGACATTGTGTTGATGCCCAGCTTCTCAGTGGTGGGCAGGCTGGGCGTGACGGAAACCAGTGTTGGTGTGCACCGTGTGAGGAAAGAGGCCGAGTTGTAGGAGCTTTTCATCCTCGGGAGGAGCTGTCTTGTTGCCGCCTGTGGGGACCGGGTGTGCTTCCCTGTTCGAATGTTAAAGGTGATTAACACGAGCTGCACTGCCACTCCCCATGGCTGGGACAAAGCGAAGGTCCCTTTGGGGACAGCCCCAGTCTTCGCATTCTTCTCACCTTTCTTCTGAAACCGCTCCCAAGCACGAGGTGCCTGTAGGAATTCCATATTTTAATTGTCTTGACACCAGAAACTTCTTTCCTAGCTAAATTGTCATTTCTGGGACTGGAGCAGTAGTACGGTGGCTGAGTGGTTTGCCTTGTGTGTGGCCGTCCCAGATTTGATACCTGTCACCGCTTATGGTCCCCTGAGCACTACTTGGATGAAAACAGCAACAACAACAAATTCATTTTAGCCAGCCCCACATGCAGTTTCTCTCCCTCACACCCTGACAAATCTCTCAGCCCGAGTTGAGGCCTCGAATGGCTCTCCCGGACAAGCACATTTCCTGCCAGCACCTCACTCAGGCTGCAGCACTCTTCCAGAATCCCGTGAATTCTGTGGTTTGGAGAGTTGGTTCGTGTCATTTGGGATTTGATGAGTATTTTTATTGTAAAGAACGTGCTCCAGGGAAAGGCAGTGTAGGTGATACGAGTAGTAATAACAGATTCAAAGTCACCAGAGATGTGTGGAAGATGCTTGAGCCTTGCTGACAACAACTAAAGATTTGAATGGGAAGTGACGTTCTGTGAGCAGTTTCATGATAGCAACCCAGAGAGACTATTTAGTTCATGGCCCTCCCGAGCCCAGAAGTGTCCGTCTGACTCTGCTGATGACCAAGAAGGCAGTTCCACATGCCAGCGTGCAGCGGGGCCTCTGTGCTGGGCGCAACTGCTCTCTGCTCAGCCTGAGGACTGGCCATTCGGGTCCTTTCTGGGAAGAGGAACAAGGACTTAGCCACGTCCTTGGAGGACTAGTGCAGCCTGGGAGAGTCAAGAGCTTGGTCCACATGAGGCATCTGGGGGGCCAGAGTGATAGTTCAGCAGGGAGGGCATTTGTCTTGCACCAGGCTGACCTGGGTTCAATCCCCGACATCCCATTTGGTTCCTCAAGCACCACAAGGAGTAATTCTGAGTACAGAGTTGGGAGTAACCCCTGAGCATTGCCAGGTGTGGCCCCAAAAGCCAAACAAACAGTAACATCACACAAGCCATCTGTCACTATCAACAAGAATACGTGGAGAAAAGGACATTCGGTGGTCTCAGCTGTGGGAGCAGAAGCATCTGCCTTGAGCAGGTCATGCCTGCCCTTTTCCTGTGGTGCTCACAGCCAAGTCTGTAGCAGAGCGCAGGGCGGTGAGAAATTGGCCTCTGCTCTGGGCTGACTTGGAAATGGGACGGTCACTTTGGTGTCAGAGCAGTATTTTTCAGCTTTAATGAAAAAGGCCTGCCTATGTCAGCGCTTAGGGGCCTGCCCTGAGTTGTCCAGGTTGGTTCGGCCGCCTGTCGCCTGTCTCTGCACTGCCAGTATTGTGCCTGAGACCTCAAATTGCGTGGCCGCCTTGTTTTGTCCATGTGAAGGCAGCCCAGCTCACTGATGGCTGAGAGCCAATGTCTCAGGGACCTGGGAGCTTCTTTCCTTCCACAGGGCTCTTCTGTCGAGGAGCATTTGCCGCCTTACCTGCACATGCATGCTTGTGTGTCTGTCTGTCTGTCTCTGTGTCTATATGTATGTGTATGTATGTGTCTGTGTCTGTGTCTCTCCCAGGAGATGATGGGAAGGAAAGGAGCAGGGAAAGCCCATCTTGGGTCCATTCCATACAGTGTGCCCAGGTCCAGCTGCAGCCCTGTGTTGGCAGGACTGGAGATGGCGTCACCCATGGCGGCCGTCAGCCCCTGAAACAGCTCCACATCACCCACCTCAGCTTCTCACACACTTGAAGCTTTGGGGGCCAGAATTCCCTTCTCTTTGGGGAAGTGGGTCATTTTGAATGTGAAATAGTATGTTTCCTGTTCTGTCTCCCCTGCACCCTCTACCCCAGACCTGTGTGTGCTATTCTTCAAGCATCTGAGTAGCTGCGGATGTTCGAGTGGGTGAGTGGTTTCAGGGGAGAAAGAAGAGAACTGGGGGGGAGAAATGTTACTGACATCCGGAGCTTTTCTCTCCATTGACCCTAGAGCAAGGATCTGACAGGAGAGAGCAACTTGAGCAGGTGCTGGATAGTTAATAGCTGATGAGGAGCCAGCCCCATCGTGGGTCTTGCATCGGCTCTTTCTCATCCGAAGGGCAGAGGTGCCCCTGGTAACCTGGGCTCTGGCAGTCTCTGACACTTGTGCATGCCTCTTGGCATCCCCATTCCATCTCCAGATGCGGATGGGTCTGAAGGGGACAGTTGAGAACATCTCCATAAACTGTGGGAGCTGGGGCTGGAGAACTCGTTCCTGGGCCCAGTATGCTGGGCCGACCTCCCTTGACCCTGGTGAGCCCTGGGGTTTGAGACACAAGACAGTGACCAGGGCCAGGCCTGGCTAATTCCACCAGAGCCACGCCGCCATGCATGATTGTTCATTCACGGCAGCAGGCAAAGCCCAAGAGCTAGGCGCTGGCGCTGGCAGAGCAACCTTATTGAAATAGCATGTTAGCATTTAAACAATATTAATACTATTTGACTCATTAAATATACAAAGGCCAGTTAAAGTGTTTCCATGTGTGTGCTGTTAGTTCTGGAGGGCGACTCTTCAGATGGCTTTATGTGGTTTCAGACAACATTTTAGCACATTCTTAAAATACCCACAAAAGCCTTTATGTAAAAGCTCATAAATGTGAACCACATAAAAATTATTTTTTCCTGTTTCATGTCATTATGATCAAAGTTCAGTAGGTAAGAATAAATTTTAAAAAACGTTTTGAGGTCCCTCTTTAATTAAAGCTTCGTGCAGAGCAAAGCTGTAAACTGGGGTCGGGGGCACGCTGTCCGTGGCCACAGTCACCTCGTCACGGCTGGGCGCCCCATGAGGGCTCGTGTCTGAAGAGATTCTGAATGGCCCTTTCTGAGCACTCAGCCCCTTTGTCTCAGACCATCAGGCGGACTTGTGCCACTCAAGTCCCTGGAGATCCCTTCAGGTGAGTGGGCCTCAAGTTCATTCTTGAATGGTGGTGGTGCTGCACCCAGACCTGTGACGGCTGAGTTTCCACTTGTCCGATGCCTCAGTGGGGAGCAGCCCCATGCGAGAACCGCGGCGTGCTGTGGGCTACAGCTGCCACCATTGCATTAGGAAAACTCAGTGATACTCGTGGCTTTGTGTTTTGTTTGGGGGTGAGGCCGCTCCTGGTGGTGCTCGGGTTACTCCTGCCTCTGCACTCAGGAATTACTCCTGGTATTCAGCGGGACTATATGGGATGGGGGGGATCGAACCCAGGTTAGCCACATTACATGCAAGACAAGTGCCTTACCTGTCTGCTGTACTATTGCTCCAGCCCCCGGAAAAGTCGTCTTGAGGCTGAACTAGGGGTCTGCGCAGGGGAATAGCCCAGCTGTTGAGACGGGGAAGTGGCTGGGTACAAGCGTGAGTGAGTCGGTGTCCAGCGAGAGGCTGCACTCGGCCCCGCCGCAGGGGTAGTCACAGAGATGGAGCCTCTGGAGAGACTGTGAGGGGCATTCGGAAAGTTGGGTTTATGGACTAAATTGATTTATGAAATTATGGACTAATTTAAAACTTTCCCTGTTTCAAATGTTCTCTCAGTAATTCTTTAATTTGAGGGGAAAGAATAGTAAACCGTGCGGAAATCTGACTTGAGCTTAGCTTTTGACCTTTCTGTGTCAAGGACTAGAATGACGGTGCCAGGGAGAAGCTGCCCAGAGTGGACACGGTCCATCTTCTAAAATGTCAATACCGGGGCCGAGCGATAGCCCAGCGGGTAGGGTGTTTGCCTTACGCGGCTGGCCTGTGCTGGCCGGGTTCAATCCCCGGCATCCCATATGGTCCCCGAGCACCGCCAGGAGTAATTCCTGAGTGCAGAGCCAGGAGAAACCCCTGAGCATTGCGGGTGTGACCCAAAAAGCAAAAAAATAAAAATAATAATAAAATGTCACTACCTGGGGCGCAATAGCATGGCGGGTAAGGTGTTTGCCTTGCAGAGTGGCCGACCTGGGTTCGATTCCCGGCATCCCCATATGGTCCCTCAAGCACCGCTGGGAGTTAATCCTGAGTGTAGAGCCAGGGAATAACCCCTGAGCATTGCCAGGTGTAACCAAAAAAGCAAAAAAAAAAAAAAAAAAGTCAATGCCCTTGTTTTTTTTTTTTTTTTTGCTTTTGGGTCACACCCGACGATGCTCAGGGGTTTCTCCTGGCTCTGCACTCAGGAATTACTCCTGGCGGTGCTCGGGGACCATATGGGATGCCGGGATCGAACCCAGGCGGCACAGGGTGTAAGGCAAACACCCTACCCGCTTGGGCTATTGCTCCAGCCCCTCAATGCCCTTGTTTTCCTCGTCTGAAGAACAGGGAACGATCCCGAGGGAAGGACTGGAGGGCTCATTGCAGCCACCTTGTGTTCCCGTGATGTTTAGGGACACAGGTGGCTTCACTGGACCAAGCCCCTTCATACACTCTGCTGTCTGACCCATGTTGTGCCCGCCCACTGACTGGCACGGATCTGTCCTACCAGCAGGTGTGCACCAGGCTGCAGGGAAGCACAGGGCATCAGACCTCAGAAGGGACTGGGGATCACAGTGGTCTGAGCTCATGGCGGAGAGGGCAGGCAGTGGACACAAGTGTGTCAGTCTGAAGCAGTTCCTTATTTATAATGAAGGAGTTTATGGAACTCTTGAATCTCTCTCACCATGTTCTCAGAGTTTACACTTCTCTGGTGCAGGACTCTGGCCCCTGTGGGAGTGCGTCTCTCTGTGGCCACCAAGAGAAGAATACATGCATTAGCTACTAAGACAGCAGGAGAGAAGGGTGGTGTTTGCTGAGTGTTTTCTCCCGAATCGTTTCTGAATTTCATCAGGCAGGTGAAAGTTGTCCCTGTTTCACGAAGTCACAGTGGTGCCAGTAGCACCTCCCAGTGGTTGTTGGAGGACCTGGGATGTGGCCCAAGGAGTAGAGCAGTGCCATGCACGAGTGCCACCCTGGGCTCACCCTGAGTGCTGCTGAGAGTGGGGGTGTGGCTACCATCAGGTAGAGCCCAGGAAGAGGCCTCTGGTGCGGGTGTCGGCAGGCCCAACCCTTGCTTGCTTGCAGCTTGTCTCTTGGGGATGGCTAATGCAGGAGCAGAGCCCGTCCCACTAGAGGTGACCCACTGTCTCTCCCCTGGTCCTCTCTGTTTCCACAGTCCGTAGGACCCTCCTCATTGCCTCCCCACCCCAGGCTCTCCTCCTCTCTCTCCTCCTCCCTCTTTTCGTTCCCCCCCACTCTTGTCATCTCTCTTCTCCCCTCTCCTTGTATTCTTTCTCTCCCTCTCTCTCTCTTGTTCTCACTCTCTCTCTCTCTCTTGCTCTCTCTCTCGTTTGAGCCATACCCTGCTCAGGGCTTACTTCTGGCTCTGCTCTCAGGGATCACTCTTGGTGGTGCAGTGGTGCTTAGAGTTTACTCATGGCTCTGTGCTCAGGGATCACTCCTGGCGGTGCTCAGGAAGCCACTTGGGTTGCCTGGGTTGACCGCATTGCAAGGCAAGTGCCCTACCAAATGTCCTATGGCTCCAACTCTCACCTGGCCTTTTCTTTTCCTCTTACATTTGGTCTTTTTTTTTTTTTTCTGCTTTTTTGGGTTACACCCGGTACTGTTATGGGGTTACTCCTTGGCGGTGCTCAGGGGACCATATGGGATGCTGGGGATTTAACCCGGGTTGGTCGCTTGCAAGGCAAATGCCCTACCCACTGTGCTATTGCCCGGCCCCCCACACTTGGTCTTGATTAGGGAGTTTTCCATACTGCTGCAGACTGAGGACAAGGTCTGTCCCAGGCTCAGCCCCAGCTTTTGGCTGGTGCAGCAACTAGTTGCTGTGAAGGCTGGACTCAAGCCCTCTGTGCCTGGGCTCTGGAGGGGTGGGGTGGGAGGTTGGTGGATTTGTTTTTTCCTCTTTGTCTTTCTGTAATGTTCTATCTCTGAAGAGTGTGTGCATAGCCCACAGTAGAGATTGCCCAGGAATGATGCCCGCTGAGTGTGCTATACATCACACACTCTGGCTAGATGCCACATCCGGGAGGAAGTAGAAATAGTGTCAGGTCAGTAATCTTGCCAGAGGCCACAGATCAGAGTGAGTGGCAGACCTGAAACTCAGTGCACCTTGAGGCCTCCTAAGCCCAGGTTCTTTCTGTGACCCTTAGAAGATGCTGCACCCTCCCCACCCATCCCCCAACCATGCGGATAAAGACACACCCAGGCTTCATCACTGAGCCCGAGGAGGCTAGCCCGGCTAGGGACAGCCTCTCCGGTGTACGTAGGCTGATGATCCCTCACTGACAACTGACAGGATCGAGAACTTGTTTCCTGCAGGTATTTTGAAGGCGGGGTCTCATCTGTCTACCTCTGGGATCTGGATCATGGCTTTGCTGGAGTGATCCTGATAAAGAAGGCTGGAGATGGATCAAAGAAGATCAAAGGCTGCTGGGATTCCATCCATGTGGTGGAAGTGCAGGTACTGCTCCAGCTGCTGGTGTTCAGGTCCAGCAGTGTGACCATTGTCCATCACATGACTTTTGGAAGCAGGGAAGACTGAGATACATCACCCTGCTCATCCCTCACGTGCCCCCACACCTCTTTTAGATAAAAGTCTGTTGAATAAAGCAGTCACAGATGATAAAGATCCCACAAGAACTCATTAGACGTGATTGCAGGCTCTGACCTCTTAAAAGCCAGTCTGGACTTTAGAAGAAAGCCAACAGAGAGATACCCGGGGGTGGGTCCCTGGCACCACATGTGATCCCCAGAGCCAGCCAGGAGTAAGCCCCGAGCATCACTAGGTGTGGACCCCAAACAACAAGTGTGGAAAACAAAATAAGGAAGGGGTATGTGTCGGTAATGCCTTCAGGACCCGGATGTAGAAAGGGGCTGGTTCAGGCCCTTTTCACAGAGTGGGCTGAGGGTGTGGCACTCAGGTTCCGATCTCTGCCTTGTTTCCCAGGAGAAATCCAGTGGCCGCACTGCCCACTACAAATTGACCTCCACGGTGATGCTGTGGCTGCAGACCAACAAGTCTGGCTCGGGCACCATGAACCTCGGCGGCAGCCTTACCAGACAGGTTAGTGGCCGTGTGCATCGCGCTGCTCTCCCACAGGTCTGTGCTTTCTCGTGCCTGAGATCCTGTCAGGAGAAGTGAGCCTGGGTCTGGGGGTGTTTGGAGGCGGCATTAGAACGCTGGGGTGCCAGTGATGGTGGAAATGAGATGCACTCGCGGAGAAGTGGAGGAGGCCACTTGGGCCATCGGGTGGGGTCTCTGCTGGATGCTGCATCTCCACACACACCTTCGGCTGCTCTTGGCTGGTGATGTCTTCATGACCCAGGCGCCACACTGACCAGGCTGGGTGCCTTGTGTTGTTCCTGACACCAGACAGGATGCTGACGTCAGTGTCAGAGTGGTACGTCCCTAGAGGGAGGAGGAGTGAGTGGCGCTGGAGCCCCTGAGGGGTGACCCTTGCTAGCGGGAAGCAGGCCAGAGGCTTAGGAGTGGGCCTGCCCTCCACCCGGCGTGGACAGGTGCTCGCTCGCCAACTCAAGTCTGCCCTGCCCACACGACAGCCACTCATCAGAGTTCTCAGTGCAGGCCCTGGCACGGCCCTTTCCAAAGCTCTGAAAACCCAGTCAGGAGCAGAGAGAGTTACAGCCACCAGGGCATTTCCCTTGCGTGTGACCAGCTTAGGCTTGTCCCCGTCACCACATACAGTCCCCGAGTACTGTCAGGAGTGATTCCTGAACACAGAGGCCAGAGTGAACCCTCAGCACCGCAAGCTGTGGCCCCAAACCAAAAAGAAAAGAAAGTGGCGTCAGAGTTGCTTGAGCCCCCGGGATCTTGACCTTGATGGCATCCTGCCACAGTGCCTGCAAGGGAGTGGGACTCTTGGAAGCTTGGGGATACTGCCCACCCTTCTACACCCATCAGCATCCCCGGAATGGCTTTGACTAGTGCCTCCCACTGCCCACTGGCACCCCCCCTTTCAGGAGTTTCTACATCACTCCTTACATTCTACTTTTATTGGTTTTCCCCCTGTTTCCTGAGACTTTGAGACCTGGGTTCCCAGATCCTGATGTTTGCATTTTCTTTTGACTTTGTGACCTGAACATTTGCTAGGGTGACAGAGGCTGGATGAAGCGGTCACTCAGAGCCGCCCTCAAGTCCTTTAGTGTGATTTCCTTAGGACAGAGCATGGGCCAGGTGGATAGTCCCCTCTCTCACGTGATTTCCTTAGGACAGAGCATGGGCCAGGTGGATAGTCCCCTCTCTCGCATGATTTCCTTAGGACAGAGCATGGGCCAGGTGGATAGTCCCCTCTCGCGTGATTTCCTTAGGACAGAGCATGGGCCAGGTGGACAGTCCCCTCGCTCATGTGATTTCCTTAGGACAGAGCATGGGCCAGGTGGACAGTCCCCTCTCTTGCAGGATACCTGTCTTCATCAGCGATAGATGCACCGAGTATTATCCGTGTTTTGCAGTAAATGCCTGGAGCAGAGCATGAATGTCCCTGTACCTATGCTTGGTCACAGTTTCATTTTGGTCTGTGTCCATTTGCTCTGTGTCCATCTCCCCTGTCAGGGCTCCTTCCAGCTGTGGACCTCGGGCTTCTCTGGTGCTGGGGAGCAGCGCTGCCCTGCCTTCTTTCCTGGGAACAGCACCTCTCACTGCAGGCCCTGTTGCAGTGCCTGGAGCTTGTCTCCCGTGTGATTTCTGCACATGTTCCTGAAGTTGAGGGCGGGAGGTGAGGCTCAGCGGTGAGCAGATGTCTTGTATGTGCGAAACCCCAGTTTCATGCGCAGCACCGCCCACATCAGGAACGGACACGGCTATTTCATCAAGCTTTCCTCACTCTTGCTCACCTTTGCTCAGCTCTTGGCAGTGTTTCCAGGTGGGCTTTGAAGGTGGGGAAAGCCAACTTGGAGCTTGGCCTGGAAGTGCTGCTTTTAGCAGTGAGCTGTCAGCACCCTTACACCCTTGTGGAAAAGGGGGTCAGAGGCAGAGTCCAGGGCTTTGGGTGTTTTCTTTGCACTTGGCAGACCCTGATTCTATCCCCAGCATCCTGTATGTCCCAAGCACCACCAGGAGTGATCCCTGAGTGCAGATTCAGCAGTAAGCCCTGAGCACTGCCGGTTGTGGCCATAAAACAAATAAGAAGACCTTGTGTAAGAGCCATGTTTAAGACCCTTGAACACACCTGAGGGAAGACCTCAGGTGTCTTAGCATATAAAAATAGTACAGGGGCCAGAGAGATAGGTAAGGTGCTGGCCTTGCACTCAGACAACCAAGGTTCAGCCCCATCCACCACATATGGTCGGTCTCCCAAGCCCCGCCAGGAGTGATCCCCTATGTGTAGAGCCAGGAGTAAGCCTTGACCACCAGCAGATTTGGCCCCCCCACCCCAAAAAAGAAAGAAAGTACAACCCAGGTGAGGAAGCCCCGCCTCCTTCCCTGCTCCAAGCACACACAGATGCCTGGTTTCTCAGAGCAAAGACCTTCTCAGAAAACACTGGCAGGGGGCCGGAGCGATAGCCCAGCGGGTAGGGCGTTTGCCTTGCACGCGCCGGCCCATGCCGGCAGGGGTTCGATCCCTGGTATCCCATATGGTCCCCCGAGCACCGCCAGGAGTGATTCCTGAGTGCAGAGCCAGGAGTAATCCCTGAGCATCGCGGGTGTGACCCAAAAAGCAAAAAAAAAAAAAAATTAAAAGCAAACACTGGCAGACAGTGTCAGTGTAGGGGCCAGACAGGTGGCTCTCTTCCAAGCGCTTGCCCTTTGTGTGTGAGGCCCTCTGAGTTTGATCCCCAGGAATAGGGGAGGAAAAAAGATCAGTTTAGTGCCTCCCTTCAATGAGCTTATTATATTCTTCCAGTCACAGGAGATCTACACATGTTTGAAAAAGAGCCAGTGGTCTGGGTGCAGAGGAACCCATAGTCTCCCCTACTGTGTTGGAGGGCATGGGGGCTCCGTGCTCCGGAGGCAGAGCCTGCCATTCCTGCAGGGACTGGGCCCTTGTTTTCCAGGAACCACTGACCAGTGAGGGGTGACTGAACCCCAGGCAACCGGCTCTACCACAGCCCGCCTCCCCACACGCTGCCACCTGGGGAGTGGTGGAAAATCCTAAATCTGTATCCGGAGAGTGTTTCCTGCATCACTTACCGCTCCCAACTGTTTATAATTCCACCCGGTTTACAGTGACCTGGACAAATATTGAATCCACAGCCTTCCGAATGATCTAAATCAGAGCAGTCAGCCCAGGGCCAGCCTCTAGTTCCGGCTCGCTGGGAGCAGCGCCTCCTGCCAAGCCAAATGCAGGCCTGATGCGCGGCTGTCCTCAGCGCACCGGCGGGCCAGGGCCTTGTCTGGATGGCCTTGTGCTCTCGGGCTTTCACGAGGAAATCCATACCTCTGTCATCATCCCGGCGGCCGCTCCCAGAACTCATCTGAGGCGCATTAGAGCAGGGGCTGGCTTCCAACATAAGTAACTGTAAAATGCGGGCGGGGAGGGGACAGATCTCAGTTAATGATGCGCCGGCTCTGAGAAACGGGAAGTAAGGGCTGCGGGCTGTTATGTGTCCCAGATGAGCCCTGGAAAACTGTCTGTGGTTGCCTTGGATGGGAGATGAAGGGGTTCTCGGAAAGTGGAGCAAATCAGCGATAAAGAGTGAACATTCAGGGTGACGCCAGCTGTCTCGCCGGTTAGCCTGGGAGCATGTGAGTTGCTGTTCCCATGGCGCAGGTGAGGGTACCCTGGGCTTTGTAATGGACTCCTACCTATGCCTGGCATTGGGTAGATGCCGAACTGCTCAGCATCACGGTGCTCGGTAGCCTTTCTCCCCTTGTGACCCCAGAAGCGGGCACCAGGAGGAACAACAACTCGAGGCTTTCCCCCAGGAGAATGAGGGTATCGGACTGATTCGCGTCACAGCCTCATCTTCAGAAGAGGGTCTGTCTTTCCAGCCCGCCTGAGGACTGATTACAGGCGGAGGGCTGGAGGGATAGACCTGGGGCTGGGAGTGATGGCCTCAGGCCTGAGAAGAGAGGGACAGCGAGTGACACCCCCAGTCCGTGAGCACTGGCGGTCAGGAGAGCTGTGCTTCCCTTCCTCCTTCCCGCCTTCCTTCCTGTTCTTCCTTCTGTCCTTCCTGTCAGCGTGACCCAGACCTTGGCACTCCCTCTGGTACCCAGGGTGGTCATGGTCATTCACACTAGCCCTTGTGTGTCAGGTAGGAAGGGTCCCCGTGACCAGCACCTGCTGCAGACCATTGCACTGGTTCAGGCCACAGCGAGCTGAGCCACTTCCACACAGTGGCATCAGGCTGTGCCATGTGGGGTTTTGGTTTTGGTTTTTGGTCCACTCCTGGCGGTGCTTAGGGCTTACTCCTGACTATCTGCTTAAGGATCACTCCTGGTGGGCTCAGGAGACTCTATGACGGTGCCAGGTATCAAACCAGGTCAGCCACATGCAAGGGCCCAGGTGCCCTACCTGCTGTACCTGCCATCTGAACCAGGCTCTGCCTCAGTGCCTGTTGGGCTCAGGGGCACCTTCCAGGGCCCGCCCTCCCTCACGTGTCCATGGAAGCACAAGCGAAAGGGGTGAAGTGCTTGTGGGCTGAAGTCACCTTATTAGCAGCAGTGAACTGCCCAGTGTCTTCCTGCAGTGAACTCGGCCTCGAGCCCCCACCCGGTGGATTCTCAGGGGTGTCAGCGGGACAGGAGTGCAGATAGATGGGGTCACAGGAGCGTGTCTCACGCAGGGGAGAGGGTGGGAGATGCCCCTGGCCCATGGCCATTGCTGCCCCACGGGAGGTCGGGGAGCTGGGAGAACTGTGCGAGCCAAGTACCAACATGTGGAAAGGAAGTTGCATCGCGAGGTCACTGCTCTGGGGTGACAGCTGGAGACGTGGGAAAGAGGCGAGTCCGTAAATCTCGGGAACGAGATCCAAGGTTTCCGATCTGGCCGGGCCCTGCAGATGTTCGTGTGATCCCCCGGCCCCTCCACCCCCACGCCCTCCCCACACATTTGAAGCAGCGTTTATAAATGAAGGTGGAATGTTTTGTCGAGTGGTGGGTGAGGCCCTGCCGGCTCAGCAGCCAGCCAGGCCCCGTGCTCGCAGGCCTGCAAATTCCAGGACCATGGCGTGGATGGCGGGGAGCAGAGGTCGCCCTGCCGAGGCTGTGCGTACTTTCCATTGAGGGTCTGCAGCTCTGACCACACGCACAGTCCTGTGCTGAGGCCACATCTGGAAAATAACGGGGGTGAGAGCGCCCCCTGCGGCCGTCCGCTGTCAGGGCAAGCTGGAGTAGACTCCTGCGTACTGGGCCAGGGGTGGGTGAGGCACCATCTTTCCAAGCCCTGGTTTGTGGTTTGTTCTTGGTTTATATAGTAAAAAACAGGGATGAAGTTGAGCAAACGGAGAGTTCTCATGGAAGAAAACAGGCTTTGGAATGTTCCAGACCTTGGTCCTGCTCCTAGCCCTGTCATTTTTCAGCCCCGTGACCTGAGCAGGCCGCTCCCCTCTCCAAGACCCACTGCGTCAGCCGTGTAGCTCTAACACCTCTTTGTGGGTTTTTTTTTGTTTGTTTGTTTTGGCTTTTTGGGTCACACCTGGTGACGCCGGGTTACTCCTGGCTCTTTGCTCAGGAATTACTCCTGGTAGTGTTCAGGGATTACTCCTGATAGTGCTCAGGGTACCATATGGGATGCCGGGATCAAACCTGGATCGACCACATGCAAGGCAAACGCCCTCCCTGCTGTGCTATCACTCCGGCCCCTCTAATGCCTCTTTGGGACATTGTAGCATCCAGTAGAAACCCTTTTTTTTTCTCAGTGGATAATAGCAGTCACTGCCACGTGCCTCAGCGTCTCCATTTTCTGGCACATACACCGCCCTAGGTCCTATTATAATCTTCCTAAACTGGGCGAGACTGACCACCTCCCTCTGGATGGACAGCAGGATCCCCGCACCACCCTCCACCAGCTTCAGGCCCGAGCTCCACTTGGAAACTGGGAGGTGGCCTCTGCTCAAGACTCAGCAGCGCATCCTGCGGGCAGAGCTGCCGCAGGTGTTGGTGTCCTCCCAGTGTCCCTCGGGACAGTGGCCTCTGTCCCCTCGGCCACAGGGCATGAGGCAGGGTGGGGCAGCTTTCTCTGGGCCCCGGCAGGGAGGTGCTGCAGCTGGGGGGATTTTTGAACAGAGGGACGTGCTTGCTGTTGCTGGTGTGTGGTTGTCAGCGGCACCTCCAGGCCACAGAGGGAGGGACTTAGGGGCGGACAGGCGGACAGGCGGGCAGGCGGGCAGGCTGGACTTGACTTCAGTCTCATTTGGAACCTCCTTGTGGAACATCTGTGCAGCCACAGCACATAAAAATGTTTGCCTTCTGGCAGCCACTTTTATAAGGATGTAATAATATATGCATTGCAAAAAATAGTTCTGTTTGTGGCGGGTTAGCCTTGCCAGCAGGCTGACCCTGGCCAGGTGTGGAGGTTGCCGGCAGGGGTGTGGGTGAGGAGGGCTGTGCGCCAAGTCCGGCCTGCCCCCTCCGGCCAGCTTCCGCCCCGCCCACAGCCCTGCTGTGTCTGCCTGAGCTCGGCCTAGAGGTTCCATGTCTGTTCTCGCTCACTGGGGAGTTGCCACTTTCTTGTTTTCCCTCCTGCAGCCCCGCTTACACGCACACGCATGCACGCACGCACACACACACATGCACACGCACGCATGCACACACAGCCTCTTTTACATTCGGGCACCCAGGCTTTCCGTCGCTTACCTGGACAAGCACCCCGAGCCCAGCCTCGCTTCCCTGGGCACTATTACTGCTCGTGCAGAGGAGAGATGGAGCCCTTGGTCTGGACCCAGCACCCTCTTCCTGGGGGGTTCGCCAGAGCCCACAGTTCCAGCATGCTGGTGTCAGAAGCTCCTTGAGGGGCCGGAGTGATAGCCCAGCGGGTGGGGCGTTTGCCTTGCACACGGCCAGCCCATGCCGCCCGGGTTCAAACCCCAGCATCCCATATGGTCTCCTGAGCATTGCCGGGTGTGACCCAAAAAAGAAAAGAAAAGAAACAAAGCTCCTTGGGCTGGCAGTACACACCGCTCCTGAGCACTCACGTGGCTGGCTGAGTCCTGCCAGGCCCCAGCAGGATTCCTCAGGGAGGGAATCGAGGCATCCCTCCCCTGCTTGAGTTGGGGCTGGGGGTAACGTGCCACTCCTAACTGACCTGGTCAGTGCCACTGTGTACCGCAGTGCACGAGCACTGTCCTGCCTGAACTCACCGAGAACACGGGACGCTGCTCGGGACAGTTCCTGGTACCTGGCCAGACAGCAGATTATCCGACAGCGTGGTTTCTGTTCCCTTGGGTTTGCAGTAGGAGGGTCCCGTGAAGATGAGCGGAAGTGCTCTGAGCCAGGTAGAGGTTGCCTTTCTGTCGCCCAGCCCCTGTGTCTAGTGATGCTTATGATCACGTGCAACCTGGGGCTGCCGTTTTTATTCACTGGATAAAAATCTTGGAGCACCCAAGGATGGAACGGAGGCTGGTGCTCTACCCCATGGCCCCTCTGCCTCGCCCACTGCTGTCCAGACCATGCTCTGGACAATCACGCCCACTCCCATCCCTCACCTCAACCAGGCAGTGAGAAGGTTTTGGTTTTTTTCTTTTTGGGTCACACCCAGCAATGTTCAAGGGTTATTCCTGGCTCTACACTCAGGAATTACTCCTGGCGGTGCTTGGGGACCATATGGGCTGCTGGGGAATCGAACCCGAGTTGGCTGCATGCAAGGCAAACGCCCTCCCCGCTGGGCTATCACCCGACCCCCAGGCAGTGAAAAGGTACCTGTAGCTCCATCACGCGGGGACAGATGCTGTCTTCAGTCCCGCTGGCTCCCAGCGATCTGGGACTGTCTTGGTGACTCTCTGGACCCACATCTAGTTAGTGTTGACTCCAGCTCTGACCTTCCCTTCTTACGGAGACAGGACCCTGGTGGTTTGTACAGTGCATTCTCAGCGGGGCTGGAGAGCAAGAGAGCACGCTGATGCAGGAGAGAAGCCTGTAGTGGGAGCACAGTGGGGCCAGCTTGAGTGTGAAATGAGTCCTAACTTCCATGCCTTCTCCTCCCAGGCCTCAGGGCTTTGGGAGTCAGAACTGACCCAGGGGTCGGAGCCATAGCACAGCGGGAGGGCGTTTGCCTTGCGCGGCTGACCGGGTTCCATCCCCAGCATCCCATTTGGTCCCCAAGCACCGCCAGGAGTAACCCCAGAGCGTCGCTGGGTGCGACTCAAAAAGCAAAGAGAGAGAGAGAGAGAGAGAGAGAGAGAGAGAGAGAGAGAGAGAGAGAGAGAAAAAGAGGAAAGGAGAAAGGAAAGGAAAAGGAAAGGAAAAGGAGAAAGGAAAAGGAAAGGAGAAAGGAAAAGAGAAAGGAAAGGAGAAAGGAAAGGAAAAGAGAAAGGAAAGGGAAAGGAGAAAGGAAAAAGGAAAGGAAAGGAGAAAGGAGGGGAAAGGAAAGGAAAGGAAAAGGAAAAAGGAAAGGAAAGGGGAAAGGAAAGGAGAAAGGAAAGGAAAGGAGAAAGAAAAGGAAAGGAAAGGAGAAAGGAAGGGGGGAAAGGAAAAGGAAAGAGGAAAGGAAAGAAAAAAGGAAAGGAAAGGAAAGGAAAGGAAAAAGGACTGACCCAGCTGGGACTTTGCGGGAGGGGACTGGCTCTCCCTTCCCAGACCCCTCCAGCCTCATTGTGGGGCAGCTGTGCCCCTGTGACTCAGGGACAGGCGGGGTCCACATCCCTACAAGCAGCCCTATGAGGGCGACACGTAACCACCCTTCTCCAGCCCCCTAGAGGAGCTGAGCTGACGGGTCGGGGTGTGCACTCTGACCTGCCTCCCGTGGGACACCCCATGGGTCTGCCTGAAAGGGGACCTCTCGCTGCTGGCCGGCTCCAGGGTATGGTGTCTTAGTTCGCCATGGTGGGTTCTTGACCCATCGCAGAAGTGGGCTGTACCGCGCCCGAGGCACCACTTCCCTGTAACTTGCGGCCCTGACAGGGGGAATGTTTTTTGTGTTTTGCAGATGGAGAAGGATGAAACTGTGAGCGACAGCTCTCCACATAGCCAACATCGGGCGTCTGGTAGAGGTGAGTAGGGGCAATGCCCAGGAAGCCCTGGTGAATCCTGCTGGTCCCTACCACCTCCAGCCACATGCTTATTTCTGTTCCCTTCCCCGTGCACTGGACCCAAAAGTGTGTTCCCAGAGGCAGCCCCTGAGGCCTTGGAGCCTTCATCCATAGCAGGGCTTTGCAGGGCTTTGCTGGGGTAGCTCCCCTAGCTTGCTGTTTGTGGGAGACGAGGTGCTCTTGGGTTTCACAGACTTGGTCACCTGCTGGGTGGGAGTCCCAGGGTGGTGTTGAGGTTTAGACCAGCTTCCCGTAATGGTCAGCTTGGGATTGGCTTCTGCCCATCCCGGACAGGAACATCCTGAGAGGTGGCACAAGCCAGACTGTGATGCAGTCGTGTGTTTCCCCCTGTGGTGGCAGCGGGTACTGCAGGAGCTGGCCCCTCTGGCCTGTGTCTGACTACACTTCCTCCCCAGGACATGGAGAATAAAATCAGGAGTACGCTGAATGAGATCTACTTCGGCAAGACAAAGGATATCGTCAATGGGCTGAGGTAACGTATCCAGAAAGTTCAGACTGGAGCCAGAAAGACAAGGATCACATCCCTAAGTGACATGAGTGGCCAGAGCCTCGGTGTCCTCGCTGGCAAAACAGCCTGGCCCTCTGCAGAGGGGGCCGCCACTGTCATGACTGCTGGTGTGTTCACCCTGGGGCTCCTCCTCTGCACCCTCCCACCCCCCCGTCTCATGAGATCTGCCCAGGACCCCGCACACACCCCTTCTTGGTGTGGGTGCCGTTGGGTTCCTCAGGATGGCTGTGTCCTGCGTAGGAGCCCTTCCCCATCCCGCACTCTGGAGGCTCCATTGCAGGGGCGCTGGCCCTAAAATCAGGGCTGGGCTCCTGCGCCACTTGGTCCCCTGAGCCCTGACCCACAGAGGCATTCTTCACCTGCCCCAGGAGGTGACGCTGTGGACGGCTGAGCCGGCCCTGCCCACTGGAGTCCAGGGGTGCCTCTGTCGCAGTGTGTAGGCCCTGGGTCCTCCTGGCCCTGTGCTTTGTCCACATCTCTCCGGAGGCAGCCTGGGGTTTGTTTGTTCAGATGAGTCTCTTTCACCTGCTTTCCAGTGCCTGGGTCAGGCCTCGCACGTCTGAGTTACAGTCTCTCCTGTTTGGGGCTGTGGCAGTGCTCCGTGACCCTCTGCACTGTACTCGGGACTGTGGCCCAGAGCTGCTGTACGTGCCCAGCCCTCTGCGTCTGAAAAATGGCTCAGGGGGTCCTTTTTGGACTCTTGTCTGCTTCTGGCCTGCCTGCATGGGTCCGGCCCTGGGGTGGGTGTTATCATTTTCCCCTTGACCACATTGCTCTCTTGGCCTCCCCTTTCCTCTGGTTGGCGTTTGTGCACCGCCAGTAACGTGTGAGATCGCCAAATCCTAACCACTAGACCACCAGGGAGAGCTACCGCCAGTAATGTGTGCGGCCCTTTGCCTCTGGGCAGGGCTGAGAAGAGCCCCCTTGAGCCCACTGCTCCACCCCTCCACACCCCCTCCCAGCACCCTGGAGCTCTCCTGCCCACCCACCCTCCCCTGTGCCCTAGCTCATGGAGGAAAGGGGCAGAACTGTGGGGTGGGCGAGCTTCCAGCCAGTGTCCACACGGAGCCCGGCCTTGGCCTGGATGACGGTGCCCTCTCTCTCCTGCCTGTGTCCCCTGTATCCTCTCAGCTCTCACCTCACCCTGTGTGTCCTCCTCTCGTGCTCTCATCTCTGCAAACTCTCTGTAGATCTGTTGACGTTATCCCCGACAACCCCAAGTTTCAGCAGTTGCAGAGGGAGCTTTCCCAAGTGCTGACCCAGCGCCAGGTCCACATCCAGCCTGATAATTAGCCGCTGCAGGTACCCTGCCTGAGAGGCGCCAGCGCCACCACTAAACAGGACTCACCAACCCGCCGAGACTGTGTGGCTCCTTAAACCACCACTAACCCGTGGGGCCTCGCGGCTGTGGGCAGCCACATAACCTGCAGGCTTAGCCCCACATGACGTGGCACGTGTGTGGGGTGTGTGCTTCACCCTGGCGGGTGGGAGAGGGCGGGTGCAGGGTGCTGCTCTCTGAGGCTGCTCGTCTGTGCTGCTCGGGCCTGCTGCAGAGTGAGGGTTCGTGTCCGGCCTCCAGCCCCCTTCTCGGTGGAAAAGGGACTATTCAGAGTGTATCACTCTGAGCCTCTGGATGGGCCGAGTGGTGCATGGAACCCCCTGGCCAGGCTTGGTGCACCCCAGACAGGTTGCTGCTGGAGCTCCCTGGGTGAGCATAACGGACCTCTAATGACTGCGGCTGCCCCCCAAAAACCTCGGACAACTGGGGAAGTTGTTGTGCTGCTTAGTACTGGCTGACAGCTCTGGCTGGCGCTGTGACAAGGACACATGTTCCGGCAGTCAGCATCTGTGGAGAAGGGAGCTGGTTTTAAAAACAAGGTGCTGGGGCTGGAGTGATAGCACAGCAGGGAGGCGTTGCCTGGCACACGGCTGACCCAGGTTTGATACCTGGCATCTCATATGGTCCCCGAGCACTGCCAGGAGTAATAATTCCTGAGTGCAGAGCCAGGAGTATCACCGGTGTGACCCAAAAAGCAAAAATAAATAAATAAATAAAATAAAAACAAGGTGCCTGGCAACCCCGGACTCAGCCAGACCCACAAAGGCCTGGTCTGAGCTGCCCATCTGGACCACACGTGTGCTGTCTGGGCTGTGGGTCCAGCCGGCCCAGGCGAGTGGTTGGCCTCAGAGCCATCCTGCTTCCATCAGCACCAGAAGGAAGCCCCTTTCCTTCTCCAGGGGTGGGTGCTATTGGGTACATGCAGTTGTGCTCATGGGCTGTTCCTGGCTCTACTCCTGGCCGTTCTTGGGAACCATATGAGCACCAGGGAGCAAACCAGGGTTGGCTGCACGCAAGGCAAGGAAGTGCCTCAGCCCTCCACCTTCTCTCTGGCCGGCCCTGGAAACCTTCAGGTACTGCCAAAGGGCATTGTTTGTGCTGCCACCCCTCTGCTGTTTGGGTGGGTCGGGTTCTGTTTTTTTTTTTCTTTTTGGGTCACACCCGGCAATGCTCAGGGGTTTCTCCTGGCTCTGCACTCAGGAATTACTCCTGGAGGTGCTCGGGGACCATATGGGATGCCGGGGGATCAAACCCGGCCGGCACAGGCCGGCCCGCGTGCAAGGCAAACGCCCTACCCGCTGGGCTATCGCTCCTGCCCGAGGTCTGGGTTCTTGATCCCTGGCCTTGGGGCGCGCACAGACACTTTCTGGGACTGTGCATCTGCAGCAGCCACCCGGCCGCCAGCCAGGGCTCCCTCTAGACTGACCGAGGGTGCTTGGCCATGACTGTTGCTCAGTCCGTGAGTGCTTGGCTCCCTCGTCCCCAGCTGCCCCAGCCTCCTACTGACTTGGAAGCTTTCTCAGGGGGGTGGGCTGGGTCCTTCGCTGCTTCTCTCTGAGGGCAGAGGTCAGGTTCCTCTTCGCCCGGGAGCCTTTCTGGAACACTGCAGTGGATTCAGGAAATCTGAGACTCAGGGTTCCCGTGGCTGGCCCCGACACCAGGGCAGCCCAGAGCAGTTCTCAGCAATGTGAATTTGGGCAGTGTAAGCTAGCTTTCTTACGGGGATTTTTCCGTTGCGGGGATTCTTTCAAAGCCTTGTCTCTTGCTTGTTCCTCTCAGCACTTTGCAAATACTTTCCATTCATTTTTCTATAATTTTTTCTATACAGGGGTTAGCCTGGAGGGCTGGCGAGATAGCACAGTGGGTTAGGTACTTGCTCTGCCTGTGGCTGACCTGGGTTTAATCCCTGACGCCACAAGTGCTCCCTTGAGCACCTCTGGGCATCACCCCTGAGCGCAGACCCCAGAGTGAGCCCTGAGCACTGAGCTGAGTGGCCAGAAACCAAATGAAAGAAAAGTTAGCCTGGAGCGCTCTGGATTTGGCACTCCTGATTCTTTTCATTGCTTGTGTTTTCTGTTTCAGTTTGGGCACACACTCCCTGATACCAGGGTGCCTTGCCATAGTGCTCACGATGGACCCAGCCTCCCTCGTGCACAGCTTGTACTCCAGCTCTGCCCTGGGGTCTTCTGCGGCCCCTCTCAGTCTGAGCCTTTCCCCCTTAAGCATAGCATCCGCCTTGGGATGTGTTACAGGGGAAGCAGCCTTCTGCCCATGCCCCACCTGTGGTGGCCGCCAGCTTTGGTCAGAGCCACGTTGGTGTCCCCTGCACACAAGTCCAGGCCGAGAGGACGTTTCTGGCCTCCCCAAAGGACCCGTGTCACCGGCCACATTTGGCAGTACTTGGGGTCACTCCTGGTGGGCTTGTGGGGGCCATTACGAGTGCTGGGGATCGAGGGCCTGGTCAGTCGCGTGCGGCGTGAGCGCCCTGCTCCGACCTAGGGGGCTGCCTCAGTTCCCACTCATGGGTGGGGCTGCTCTCGAGTCTGCCTCTCAGCCTGCTTTGCTCTGGACTGAGCTCATGGGGGCAGATGCTGGACAGGGCCACCTGTGCTCAGGCTGACCCTGGGCTGGGGCCACCTACGGATGGTGAGAGCTGCAGTTCTCAGCACCCTCCCTCCTGCCACTCTCTTCTGGGAACCTGCCAACCATTCTCTCTCCCCACCGACAGGTCTGTGCAGACTTTTGCTGACAAATCAAAACAAGAAGCTCTCAAGAACGACCTGATGGAGGCTTTGAAGAGAAAGCAGCAATGTTAAACCCTGCTTCCTGCTAACCGGACACCATGCACTCGTTAGAGTCCTTTCTTAGAAACTCGTTTTCTGCTCCCTCCCTCGTCCCGCCCCCACAGGTCACGTAACAACTCGCATCACCAACGCACAGCGCCTTGGCTCCCGAATAAAGCCTGACACCCTCCTGTCTCTGAGGCCCTACTTGCCACCACGTTCGCTATCGAGACTCCCGGTTTCCATAGAGACCATGTGTTTTTCGTTTGCCTCCTGTCCCTCCCCGGCCCCATTTATAGGCATAAAAACACTGTCTGCTGCCCCCTCCCCTCTCCCGCCTTTTTGTTACATTGGTGTAAAAAATGTAAAACAAAAAGATTTTATGAACTGTGGTGTGTGAAAGATAGAAGAAAAACTGGAAATCTGATTCCATGTGTGCTTGGGAGTTGCTTGGGGTTGGGGGCTGTGGGGGACAGGGACAGCTCTGGGAGCAGGGGAGCCCTCGGCATTTCCTGCACACACTGGCCCTTGTCCCAGGAGACCACGAGGGGGCGGGGTGGGGGCGGGACTTGCCGACCCTTCTGCTCTTCTGGCCAGGTGCTTTTCTGTCAATTTTTATGGAATGCAAAGGAGTTTTTTGTTTTATTTTGTTTTTTTTTTTTTTGTAAAGCTTAAAAAAAATCTACATCTTATACTTGAGCTTCCATACTTAAAAAAAAAAAAAAAAAAAAAAAAAAAAAAACAAACTGGGACGCAAATAGCGGTGGTCTCGTGTTCTTCTTGCCCACCTCCCCCACCAAGCACGTGCACCCCCCCCCCCCCCCACCCCGCAGGGCCTCATGCAGTCATGCAGAGGTGCTGAGCGAGGATTTGTGCCATGTCCTGTCTGGTGGCCAAAAGTTACAACAGAAACTCAGAGGGATAGACTCCAGGCCTGAGCAGAGTTCGGTTTCTAGGGCGTTTCCCAGAAGGCACTGCTGCTTTTGTTTTGAGGCTAAGTTGGGCTGTAGGAGCCGTGGGGGTCCCTTACTGGGTTTCTCGGGAGGGGCAGCAAGGACAAGTGGCCACACCAATGGTGCATAGCCTGACCCTCGGCCATGCCCAAGGGTGATCAGTGGCAGGTGCCCTTCCCAAGCCTCACTGGGAAGGTTCCTCAAAGTGCCCTTGGGTGTCTGGTCACAACCGGAAGAAGCGGTCGGATAGACGGGTGTTAGAAGCTTTCTGGTCAAGCTTGCTGGGCACCCTGTGACCATGATGGGCTTCACCCTGGAAAGTGGCCCCTTTGAAGGCCCTAGCAGTGGCCTTACTAGGCAGCTGATTGGGACACTGCCTGAGGGCCATCCCAGGGCTCCATGTCTCTGTCATTGGTTACTGTCACCAAGCAGCGCTGGGCGGCAGAGCAGAGAATGTGGACATGGCACCTATTAGGTGCCTCAGTGCCACCCCCTCAGTGAGTGAAGTCAGGGTACCCCCCACCCCCAATGGCCCTTGCCAGCCCATGAAGAGGTTCCCACTGGCTTCTCAGGACGGCCCTGGAGCAGCCTCTGCACTCTGCCCTGCTGGCTCCCCTTTCTCCCTCCTAAGTACCTCCACCTGCGTCACATGTAGCCGAACCCATTTTTTTTCTTTCTGGATCACACCTGGTGATGCTCAGGGGTTACTCCTGGTTCTGCACTCAGGAATTACTCCTGGTGGTGCTCGGGAGACCATATGGAATGCTGGGGGTTGAACCTGGGTTGGCAGCATGAGAGGCAAATGCCCACTGGACTATCCAGTAGCTGACCCCATTTTGATCCCCAGTAACACATAAGGTCCCCCAAGCACTCTCAAGGACCCCTGAGCACAAACCCAGGAACAGGGCCGGAGCGATAGCCCAGCGGGTAGGGCGTTTGCCTTGCATGTGGCTGGCCTGTGCCGGCCTGGGTTCGATCCCTGGCATCCCTATGGTCCCCAAGCACCGCCAGGAGTAATTCCTGAGTGCAGAGCCAGGAGAAACCCAAGCATTGCCGGGTGTGACCCAAAAAAGCAAAGCAAAAAAAAAAAAAAAACCCAGGAACAGTCCCTCAATTTCACTGGATATAGCCCCAAAACCAGAGTGCCACTCCCCAAATGTAATTCGTATCTCTTCTACTCTGATTATTTAGCTTTCAAAAGGTAAGTTTCAGGGCCGGAGCGATAGCCCAGCGGGTAGGGCGTTTGCCTTGCACGCGGCCGGCTCATGCCGGCCAGGGTTCGATCCCCGGCATCCCATATGGTCCCCCGAGCACCGCCAGGACTAATTCCTGAGTGCAGAGCCAGGAGTAACCCCTGAGCATTGCCGGGTGTGACCCAAAAAGCAAAAAAAAAAAAAAAAAAAGGTAAGTTTCAGAATATAAGCAACCATGAATTCAAGAAAGTTTCGTGGCGGAGCGATAGCACAGCGGGTAGGGTGTTTGCTTTGCATGCGGCCGACCAGGGTTTGATTCCCTGGCATCCCATATGTTCTCCCGAGCACTGCCAGCAGTAATTCCTGAGTGCGGAGCCAGAAGTAACCCCTGAGCATTGCCAGGTGTAACCCCAAAAAAGCAAGAAAAAAAATGCAGTTTCTGAAATGCAGGTGCTATAGTTCCAGGTTTTATTTTTGTCAGTTGGGGAATGACACACAGGGTCTCACCACATGCCAGGCCTACGTTATCATTTGGGCCCAATGTCTTCCCTATTTTGTTGTTTTTTATGTTTAGTAAGTTTTGTTTATGTCCTTTTGGGGCCACACCCAGCAATACTCAGGGCTTACATCTGATTCTGCTCAGGGATCCTGACAGGCTCGGGAACCATATATAGTGGCAAGGAGCAAACCCAAATGGACCACATATAAGGCAAGTGACTTGACCCCTATACTGTCTATCTGGCCCACGTATGATTTTTAGTAAGTCTAATCCACATTTCCAGGTAAAGAATATTTGCAGAGCAAAGAAGCTCTTCTCACACAATTGGTGGTCCTGAGTGAGGCTGTGTACTAAGACATGAATGTGATCAGTGTATTTTTTTTCACACAGCTCCTGACAACACATTCTATGAATTCTGAATTCTTCCCATGATTTCATTTTCAGCTTTGTGTGCCAGTCATCACAGCAGAGTAGTCAAGATCATGCTGGGTGTGTTTGACCAGGAGCTGTTCTTAGCCACTGTAGTTTCTCCAGGTCCTAACTCTTTTTTTTTTTTTTTTTTTTTGCTTTTTTGGGTCACACCCGGCAATGCTCAGGGGTTTCTCCTGGCTCTGCACTCAGGAATTATTCCTGGCGGTGCTCAGGGGACCATATGGGATGCCGGGATCGAACCCTGGCCGGCATGGGCCGGCGCGTAAGACAACTGCCCTACACGCTGGGCTATTGCTCCGCCCCCAGGTCCTAACTCCTAAATACGCCATACCTAGGGCTAGTAGAGCAGTTAGGGCCCTTGCCTTGCATGCAGCCAACCCAGTTTGACCCCTGGCACCCCATGTGATCCCCGAGCACCACCAGGAGTAACCTCAACTGCCGGTGTGGCCCAACTATGCCACAGAGTTCTTTTATCACTCTCTTGGAGCCTTCTCAGTCTGGAGTACATGCTCTGTTGAATGAACAGACCATATCATGTTTATCTCAACTCACCCTGTGGGAAAATACTTATTTCTCTCACACTAACTGCTAGTTCTTCCTGACAGATCACACCCAGAGCGATCCCTTGTATCTGGTAAATGTCCACAGATTGTAGGCCTATAAAATCACACAGCCTGGCCCTGGTGCATGGCGGGACAGACATGGATGCTACCCATCTGCCTAAGGCCCATCGCCTGTAGTTTTTTTTTTTTTTTGTCGCACCCGGCGATGCTCAGGGGTTTCTCCTGGTTCTGCACTCAGGAATCACTCCTGGCGGTGCTCAGGGGACCATATGGGATGCCGGGATTGAACCCGGGACGGCATGGCCGGCCGGATGCAAGGCAAATGCCCTACCCGCTGGGCTATCGCTCCTGCCCCTGATTGCCTATATGTATGGCCCACAAACGATGTATTTTCACAAATGGGCTATAGCAAAATTAGGCTCCCCATGTCTGCTTAGAATGACTCTCCAGATGATATAAACTATAGGAAACAATTATAATATTGGGACGATGTAATGTATTCTCAGTACCTATAATTTCCCATTTCCATTTGAATAACTAATTTGGTATCCAGATACTTTTGCTGAACTGTAATTCACACACAACTCACGCACAATTCACCCATTTAAAGTGTCGAGATTTGGAAGCCAGAAACAAGGTGCTTGCTTTGCACGTGGCCAACCATAGTTCAATCCCTGACACCACATATGTCCCCTGAGCACTGAGCCAGGAGTGGCCCCAGAGCACAGTGGGTGGTGGCCTAAAACCCAAAATAAAGTTCCAATTTAGGGTTTGTGATGAGCTCAACAGCTGGATGCATGCTTTGCATGTAGAAGGCCCTGGGTTTAATCTCCATACACTGCATGGTCCCTGGAGCACCCCCAGGAGCAACCTCCAAACAGAACCAGAAGTAGCCTGTGAGCACACCGCATGGCCCCCAAACCAAAAAAAAGCACACACTTAATCATGTGGTCCCCTCCGACTAAGCCATGCTCCGCCATCCCCTTCCAGCATGCCCCAAACACCACACACTCCCTCCCTCTGTACCGGCGATGCGAAGACCAATGACCCTGGCCAGCACATTCTGGAAATTGGGGGGGCAGGGGGCAGTATTTATCAAGAGCAGCGGCCTGTGGAGCAGGTGTAGGTGCGGGGCAGAGGTGCTGGGATTGGCGCTAATCCTCGGTGCCATCACAGGGCTGGTCCCCAGGTAAGGACTGACCAGCCTTAGGCAGCCCTGCCCTAACCTGACATGTGCTCCCCAGGGGCGTTTTGAGAATCCTCCCACAAAAAAAGGCAACCCACTAGCTGGGAGCACAGCCCCCTGAGAATGAAACATGAAATCCAGGTGGGGGGATGGCGCTTATCCCCCAGGCCACACCTAGAGAAGACAAACTCCCCCTTCCCCCCAACTCACTGCCTGGTATAATGAAAGCCTGGTCCCTTCTCTACAAGGAGGCACCACCCGCAGCAAACAGGGTGTCTTCAGTTGGACCCTTCTGTTCTCAAGGGGGACCCAGCACCTTGGGTGCATAAAGGCTGCACACACTCATTTGGCTCCATAACTAGGCTTCCCAGCAGCCTTTTACGCTCCAGCTGGGGCTGCAGCCTGAGTGGGAAGAGCCAGGTGAGGCTCCCCCAGGGCAGGATGGTTCTCCCAACCCCTGAACCCAGGGTCAGGCTGTCGGACCTGCCCCAAGGTCTTCAGGCAGGGGAGACTGGAGGGGAGGGAGGCTGCCACATGGCCGTGGACACATGGCCAAGAGCACTGCCACAGGTTGGCCACAGCAGCTGAACGGGCAGGCCTGGGCCCCACCAGCTGAGGGTTGGGTCTAGGGCACCTCCTGCTGGCTCCAGGCTGGGGCTGGTGGAAGTGCCAACCTGGGAGAGTGGGAGAGGCTTGAGCTCAGCAACACTAGACAGAAGCTGCGAGGCACAGCCAGGGAGGAAGGGCCGAGGGTCTCCCCAGGGGTTCCAACAGTTTCCACTATCCCAAGACAAACCAGCAAACCCTGTGAATCACTGCCATCATCCTGGCACAACTCTGAGGGGCTGAGGAACACATGAGGGGCAGAGCACCCTTCCCCTGTGCTCAAGCGATATGCGGTCATTGGTGGGTGCCTCGGTGCTCTGCAGCGGGACCCAACCCATGCCCAACAAAACCTTCAGTGCTCCCCTCCCTATTCTCTGCACACCCCATTTCTCTTCTTCCTTTCCCCCAACCAAACTCAGTCACCTGCTTCAAACCTGCCCAGGCTGCCCTTCCCGGCCCTGCCCAGGGCCTTCCTGATTTCTTTCCAAATGCCATCCAAGGCCACTCCGCCAGCAGCTGCATCTACTGCAGACCGACTGCCTCTATGGACAAGCACAGTCTACCTTCAGTTCAGCCCCCTTCCACCCGGGTGTGGGGAGCTGCACTCAGCAGTTACTGGGGCACACTAGCTCGTCAGCGGCTGAAGTCCTAGTGTGAGGCTCCTTGTTCCGTGTCAGAAGAAAAATTCTAAAACAGGGCCGGAGCGATAGCCCAGCGGTAGGGCGTTTGCCTTGCACGCGCCGGCCTCTGCCGGCCTGGGTTCGATCCCCGGCATCCCATATGGTCCCCCGAAAGCACCGCCAGGGGTGATTCCTGAGTGCAGAGCCAGGAGTAGCCCCTGAGCATTGCCGGGTGTGACCCAAAAAGGCAAAAAAAAAAAAAAAAAAATTTACAAAACAGGGGCCGGAGCGATAGCCCAGCGGGTAGGGTGTTTGCCTTGCACGCAGACGGCCTATGCCGGTCCCGGGTTCGATCCCGGCATCCCATATGGTCCCCCGAGCACCGCCAGGAGTAATTCCTGAGTGCAGAGCCAGGAGTAACCCCTGAGCATCGCCGGGTGTGACCCAAAAAAGCAAAAAAAAAAAAAAAAAATTCTAAAACAAAGGTTCGGGCCGGAGTGATAGCACAGCAGGTAGGGCATTTGCCTTGCTTGCGGCTGACCTGTGTTCGATTCCTGGCATCCCATATGGTCCCCCCGAGCACCGCCAGGAGTAATTCCTGAGTGCAGAGCCAGGAGTAAACCCTGAGCATTGTTGGGTGTGATGCAAAAAAGGCAAAACAAACAAACAAAAAACAAAAACAATAGCTCACGCTGGGCTGAACTGAGATGTGCAGAGTGGGGAGACAAGCTCTGGGCGTGGGAAGCCTGGGTTCCATCCCTGGTACCACAGGTCCCCAGAACACCACCAGGTGTGTCCCCCAAACCAGCCAAATAAGAAAGGCTCACCCTGCTGGGTGGCACGTGACGCACACCCACATTCACCCTCGTAGATGCTCCGCTCTGGGGGTGGTGAGTCAGGCTGGAAGAGTGGAGCTTGGTCCTTTGCCCTCAGGGCACTCATGGCCAAAGTGAGGGAAAGTTGATTTGGAATTGGGTCTGCAGTCTGCGAGAGAAACTAAATTGGAAGCCAGGAAGGGAGAGCTTCAGGCCAAGCTCTGCCCCACTTCTTCCTGCCTGCCAACACCCCCTGGTTCCTGAGCCATCTCCGACTCACCGTACACCATGCCACCTCCTCTGGGAAGGTCTCCCCGATCCTCTGGGAGATATGAACACCCCACTCCTTCCTCTGATCTTTTCTTCCAATTTTTGTTTTTTGGGGCCACACCTGGAAATGCTCAGGGGTTACTTAGGAATCACTCACTCCTGGTGGTGCTTGGGGACCACATGGGATGCGGGAATTGAACCCGGCTGGGCTGCCTTCAAAGCAAGCGCCCTCCCTGCTGTACTAGCAACCCACACCTCCTCTGATCATTCTGATGATGACCAAAGCTGACCTTTATCGAGCTCTAACTCTGTGACATTCTCAAGGAGATTCTCTCTGTGAGAGTCTCACTCCAGACTCTGGGGCGGAGCTCCACAATGTTCTCATCTTACAAGGATGTAGGAAGCAGCTGTGATACCATCCCATTTCATTGATGAGAAAACTGAGCCCCAGAGCAGCTGAGACTCAGAACCCAGGTCTGAATCCCATCTCCCGAGTGCCGCCAGCGGGGCGTGGCGGTGGCCACCTCACTGTCACCAGGGGCGGAGTCGTCACAGAGACACACACTGGGGAGGAGACAGGAATCAGGCAGGCTGCCGGGCAGTCTCTGTGCGCTCCTGCTCAGCAGCCCGCCTGGGATCTAGGAGGTGGAGACCAGATCCCTCTCCTTGCTGTGCCCCAAGCTGCCCGGGGCTCCAGCACCCCGGGGAAGGAGCAAGAGAGGGCTGGCAGCAGGTACCATTTACTAGTCGGCAGGAGTCTGTGGGACCGAGCGAGGCACCAGCTGCACTGACCCAAGCGCCGCAGGCGGAATGAGGTAGGTGGGCCGTGGGGCTGCAGCAGCCCCTGTAGGAGGCCCAAACTGCAGAGACAGCCTGAATCCCGGGGTGCAGGCCTGGAAGACTTTCAGGAAGGGAAGTGCTGGCCAGCCGGTGGGGCAGGTGGGCAGGACCAGCCCAGTTCTTGGCCCCAGCAGCACCTCTACTGTCCACACTGCCCTCTTCTTGGCAGGGGCACCTGGAAGTCGCTGTCCCCTGGGCCAGTGTGCATCCTGATCAGCTGGGGAGGAGAGGCCGGCGCTCTGAGGAGGTGGCTGTGGTGTCCGTGTTCCTGTATATCAGGAACTGAATGGAGATCTGGAGAGGTCCATGTCAAGGTCACAGCAGGCGAGATGGTGGGGAGCCGGCCTGCCCCGGGGCTGCTTCCCTTCTCCCTCCTCGAAGCCCCACTCAGCAGGGAAAGAGCAGCCGCGCCCTCTGCTCACCAGTGCCTTCCACAGAAGCCACCCTATGGCTCCACCAATGCCAAACTCCATTCACTTTCACGGCCAGGCTGGGGTGCTGAGACGAGAGGCCAACAGGCTCCCCAGGCAGTCCTGGCCCCCAGAAGCCCCCATGGCTCCACCAATGCCAAACTCCATTCACCTTCCATGGCCAGAGCTGGGGTGACTGAGACGTAAGAGGCCAACAGGCTCCCCCAGGCAGTCCTGGCCCCCAGCCCTGAGCCCACGAGTTCTCCTTCCTCCCTACACCCAGGGCATCTCATCATGGGGCTAGGGCCACCTGGGGGCGCACTAGAGCTTTAGTCTTTCCTAGATCTAGGAGATCTAGATCACAGTGATCACCCTATGAGGATTGAAGGAGACCCAAATACTGAGCTGGTCAGTCAATAGCAAACCTTTCCGACCTGCCCACAGGTGCTGGTCAAAAGGCTTTGGGGACACCTTTTCTTTTTTTTTTTTTTTTTGCTTTTTTTGGGTCACACCCGCGGCGCTTAGGGGTTACTCCTGGTTCTGCACTCAGGAATCACTCCTGGCGGTGCTTGGGGGACCATATGGGATACTGGGGATCGAACCCAGGCCGGGCACAGGCCGCCGCGCAAGGCAAACGCCCCACCCGCTGGGCTATCGCCTCCGGGGGGACACCTTTTCTTAGGTGATTGTCCCATCATCTTGATGGGACAGTGTCTATTTTTTTTTTTTTTTTGCTTTTTGGGTCACACCTGGCAATGCTCAGGGGTTACTCCTGGCTCTGCACTCAGGAATTACTCCTGGCGGTGCTCGGGGACCATATGGGGCGCGGGATTGAACCCGGGCTGGCACAGGCCAGCCGCGTGCAAGGCAAACGCCCTACCCGCTGGGCTATCGCTCTGGCCCCAATGGGACAGTGTCTATTAACATCACCACACAGATGCAGAAGCACAGAGAAACTAATAGTTAGTCCTGGGTCACACAGCTCTGAGGCAAGATTTGAACCCAAGCTTTCCTGACTCTAACGATACTCAACAGTTCTCAAGCCCCACCTTTCATTCTTCTGGCCCAGGTGAACTGATTTTCCCCCCTTACACTTTAGGGACTTTGCAAGATCTAGGCCTAGGACATGCCTCCCTTCCTCGGTGGGTGGGTCAAAAACACACATGGATATGGATGGGTGGGTGGGTGGACGGAGGAGTGACTAGATGGGTGGGTGGGTGGAAGGTGGGTGAACAGGTGGATAGATGGATGCATGCATGGACAGATGGGTGGGTGGACGGATGAGTGAGTGGAAAGATGGGTGGGTGGACAGGTGGATAGATGGGTACATGCACGGATGACGGGCAGGTGGGTGGACAGGTGGATAGAAAGATGGAAAGATAAAAATGCACGGACAGACAGGAAGATGGATGGTCAGGGAGGATGGGTGGACAGACGGACAGAGGCTGATGCCCTGTGAGGCAGAGCTTCCATGTCCCCTGGCCCTCCTGAAGGATACGACGGTGTCGAGCAGCAGCACGCCCAGGCTGCCCACGAGCCAGGGCAGGTGGTGCAGCAGGTAGCTGCCCTCGCTCTCGCCCACCTCGGGGGTTTTTGAGCAGCACACTCAGTCCGTACAAGCGTGTTCCCCAGCATGACCAAGGCAAACAGCGAGTAGGGAGACGCCCTGGGTGGACTGTCGCAGGAACTGGAGGCGGAAGGGTGGCGGGCGCTTCAGCCAGGGATCCAGCTGCTCTGGCACCGCGGCCGCCCACCTGCCCAGCCGCCTGCCTTTCCACCGTGTGCCCAGTGTCCTGCTGGGGCCTGCCTCGCACCCACCCATCTACAGCCTGAACCGCCCCTGCTGCAGCCACCACTCCCTGGCCCCCCCAGGCCCCACCACCACATCTGCCTCACCCCTGCAGGTGGGCTACCTGTTTCCTGGGAGCCTTCCCTCCTCGCAATTCCCGATTTTTCCCTCACCTTTCATGCCCCTAAACTCTCCCCTGGCCTCCCTGAAGCATGGGTGACAGGTGGCCGGTCAGGGCAAACCAAGTCATACCCATTTTTCAGAGGCAGAAACTGAGGCTTAGAGGTCTAGATGAACTTGCAGACATCCAGAGCCTGCTGCTCCTTAGCCCCAACACCCACCTGCCCCTCCTCTACAGGGCTCCCCCACCCCCACCCCTCACCCCCCACTCCAGGCTCACATTAGTGCGGATCTGCGGCAGCCTGGACATCAGGTACAGCACGCTGGACACAGAGCCGATAGCGAAGCCAATGATCTCCTTCCGGGTGAAGGGCTGAGGGCACAGCAGGGGGTGCTCAGTGAGGGGGCTGATAAAGGGCCTCCATACAGGGGGGGCGCCTGTGCTAGAGGGCACCCCCACCCCTTGGCTAGGCCTCTCCCTGCATCCCGCCCCCTTCACCTTATTTTGTGGCTCCACAGATAGGAGCGTGCGGCCTTGGAAGACCTCCCCGGGACAGCAGTGGGGCGGGAGCCGCCAGCAGTGGGGCAGCACAGGCCATGGTGAGTGTGAACAGGAGCACAGCGTTGATGGGGGTGGACACTGGACGCGGGCAGGAGGAAGCTGGGGTTAGCATCTCAGTCAGAGCCTAGAGCCTAGGCCCTGAGTCCCAGCCACAGCCACTCGGGGTCGCTGAGTCACTGTGTGATCCTGGGGAAATGACCTAACCTCTCTGAGCTCAGCTCCTCCTCTGCCAGTAGAGCTGAAAAGTGAAGCCAGGAGGGCCAGGCTGGGGTTGGGGGCTCAGGAGGGAGCTTCTCCAAAGCAGAAATACTGACGAAACCCTCCACTTCCTGCAGGGCACTCAGCCATGCAGCCCTCTGGGACTGGGGCGGTCAGTGCGCCTCACAGGGCCTGGAGCGAGAGCACAGGAGGCGTCACAGCAGTGGGCTGGAAAGCGGCGTCTGCGGTCCGCCCGGAAGTCCTCGCTGCCCTCGCATCCCTATCTGGAGATGCACCGATCTGCTGATGGGGCTCAGGATTTCAGATAAGGCCCAAAGAAGCTTCTTTGAGGTTTGGCTTACCACCAGCAAGAGGAATAGCACTTCCTTTTCCGAAGGGACCTCCCCAACTCCCATCCTGGCCCTCTCCCAGCTCTGCCCTGTCCCCAGAGCGCCTGGTGCCGGGACTCAGCACACTCACACAGAGTAGGGCGTTTCTTAAACTTGTAATGGAAGTACAGCGACAGCATGAGCAGGTCAGCCAGGACATAATACACCGCCGTGTAGGTCTGCAAGAGAAGCAGAGAATCAGGGTCACGGCTTGGCCGTACTGGCAGGGGCACTGCACTGGACCACACCCCAGCAGAGGACCCTGCACGAGTCTCAGCACCACCCCTCTCTCTCTCCCCCCTATTTCCGCACCTGGAAACAAGGGGACCATAATCAGGAGCCAAGTGCCCGGTCAGGGTCAGTGACGGGGCTGGCTGCCCTGCAGCGTCTGCAGGAAACTGAGTGGGTGAGTGGTCTGCTGGGCAGAGTGACATCAAGCCCACACAGTGGGCATCCAGACAGTGTGCCCTAGCTCCAGGCACAGGAGAATTTCCTGTCCCCGAAGCCCTGTGTCCCCCACCCCATCCTGGATTCATTTTGCTGATGGGGAAACTGAGACTCAAGGAAAGGTCCGTCAAGGCAGAGAGAACTAGAGGGCAGCACCCTCAAAAGCCAGCAGGACAAGCCAGGATTGGGGAGCCCCAAGGTCCCTGTCCAGGGACCAGCCCACCTGTAGCGGCAGCTGATCGGCGAGGAAAGAACCGATGAGATTGCAGGAGTCGCCGCCAATCCAGCCCAGCAGGAACCACAGCGACAGGGCCTGGTCCATGTTGCCTGTCTTGCAGGCCTTGATGTACTGGCTGCAGTAGAGGAGAGGGAAGGTGACGGCAGGGATGGGGCGGTGATGCCACCCAGGAGGGCCAATGACAGAAACTACCAGAAGGTTACCAGGGCTGGAGCAATAGTCCAGCAGGTAGGGTATTTGCCTTGCATGCAGCCGACCTGGGTTCGATCCTCAGCATCCCATATGGTCCCCCACACAGTGCCAGGAGTAATTCCTGAGCGCAGAGCCAGGACTAACCCCTGAGCATCGCTGGGTGTGACCCAAAAAGCAAAAAAAAGTCACCAGGGCAGGGTGATGCCTGCAGTAGGTGACGGGAGTCAGCCCTTCCCCAGTGAATCTTCAGGAGCGTTTCTTTGCCCTTTGCCCTTAGCAGGAGTCCTGCCAGGGTTTTCTTCCCACCTGGGCTGGACATCTTTCCAGAGGGTTCTTCCACATCACTCAGATTCTCCCCCACATCTGAGGAAAATTGGGTCCTTCTGGCTGTTTGCGGCTTTGGTCCTGCTTGGGAACTGCCCCTCACTCTATCTGGGGGCTGCGCGGAGTGCCGGGACTGAGCCCAGTGCCCCATCTCGCACAGCCCGACTCAGCCTTCTGAGCTCCCTGCCTGGACGGAGACTTAGGGTTTGTCACGGGTCCCTGAAGGTTTATTTCAAGACCTCAGAATCACTTCACGGGCGTGCTGGAGTCTTCTGTGGAGGACGTGGTGGGGGGATGGGAAGAGGCCACGGTGACCAAGCCTGGCGCACTGCCCTATCTCCAGGAGTGTGATGGTAAAATGGGTCACCCATGTCCAGAGCAATAGTGCAGTGGGAAGGGCAGGGCGCTTGCCTTGTGTGCAGCCAAGTCAGCATTTTACGTGGCCCCGAGCCCTCCAGGAGTGCTCCCTGAGTGTGGAGTCAGGAGTAAGTCCTGAGCACTGCCAGGTGTGGTCCAAAAACAACAACTCAAATACCAAAGGTGAATCCTTTGGAATTTAGCTTTGGCCTTTTGGCCGAGTCGCACAAGAGTCCAAAGCTGGGACCAAAGAGGCAGCAGGGTCTTGGGCACGGATTTGAGGCCTGTGGGTGAAGTGACGGTGCCACACGCCAACTTCCACGACTGCTTTGCTGATGCTGGGCCAAAGCTAAAGCCGAGACCCGAAGAGTCTTAACTATGACACAGCTGCCACTTCTGCTCAACTTCTTTATCTCTTTTGATTTGGGGACTGTACTTGGCTGTGCTCCAGGATCACTCCTGGCAGTACTGGGGGACCATATGTGGTGCCAGGGATCAAACCCAGGGTAGTCACATTCAAGGCAAGTGCCATACCCACTGTACTATCTCTTCAGCTCTATTCAAATTTCTTTGTAATCACTTACCCGTGCTTTCCTCCTTTTTTTTTTTTTTTTTTTTGCCATAACTGGCAATGCTCAGGGAACCATATGGCATGATGGGCAACCCAGGTCAGCTACATGCAAGGCAAGCACCCTGGCTGCTGTACTATTTAATAATTTTTTGATTTTTTTTTCTTTTTTGGGTCACACCTGGCGATGCACTGGGGTTACTCCTGCTCTGCACTCAGGAATTACTCCTGAGTAATGGTGTTCAGGGACCATATGGAATGCCAGGGATGGAACCTGGGTTGTGCTGTACTATTTTTCCCATCCCTGCCTGTGCTGATTTTAGCAGGAGCTATGGGGCCGCAGGATGGAGCTTAGATGCTAGGCAAGTGCTCTACGTCTGAGCATCTCTCCAGCCCTCATCATGTGACTTTACGTCAGAGGCACCTCGATGGCACCGATCCCAGCTATCACCTCAGCCAGAAATGAAGAAAGCGTGGGGGCCTCCATCCCCAACTGCTCCCCTGGTGTCCTCCCATCTCTGTGAGCCCCCAGTCTCGAAGCCTATTTCCCAAGCTTAGCTGCTCTGGAATCACTACTCTCTCCCTAACCCCCACCTTGCCACTATCCTGCAGGGCCTTACAGCCCCTCAGTGAGACCCTCGCCCTCCTGAGCCACTAACCCACAGGGCCTTACAGCCCCTCAGTGAGACCCTCGCCCTCCCTGAGCCACTATGCCACAGGGCCTTACTGCCACTCAGCAACTCTCACCCTCCTGAGACAGTATCCTGCAGGGCCTTTCAGCTCCTCAGTAAGACCCTACCCTTCCTGAGCCACTATCCTAGAGGGCCTTACAGCCCCTCAGTGAGACCCCCTTGCCCTCCCCGAGCCGCCCCTGGTTCTGCGCCCTCTCAGCCACTCCCCACTCTAGGACCACTTTCCCTTCCTCCACCGCAGACACGCCTATTCCAGCCCGCTCAGCAAGGACCACTTCCTCCCTCAGAGTCTTCTTCCTCCATGGTAACACACTCTCATCCACTCCAGCAAAGCTAGGGACCTTGGTCTCTTGTTTGGATTGTTGTTGTTGTTTTCTGGGCAATGTCCTGGCTCTGTGCTCAGGAATCACTCTTGGAGGACTCGGGGACCATATATAGCCCAAACCTAGTCAGCCGCAGGAAAGGCTAGAACCCTACCCACTGCACTGAGGCTCCACACCCTACCCCCCCCCCCCCACTCCCTTTGGACTCTTCTTTTGTTTTTGTTTTTGTTTTTGCTTTTTGGGTCACACCCGCGACGCTCAGGGGTTTCTCCTGGCTCTGCACTCAGGAATTACTCCTGGCGGTGCTCGGGGACCATATGGGATGCCGGGATCAAACCCGGGCGGCATGGAGCCGACCGCGTGCAAGGTAAATGCCCTACCCGCTGGGCTATCGCCCCCCTTTGGACTCTACTAAAAAAAAGAAAGACAAGTTATCTTCTTAACTGACTTGAAAGAGACTGGGTTGTCAAACCAACAGAAAAAATTGACTATTCCCTAAGCAGGAAGAAGAAATTGAGGATTTGGATAAACTCTGCCTATCAGGGGTTGGATCTGAAGACTTAAAGATGGAATTGTGGAATGGAAGGCAAGAGATCTGGAAAAGATCCTGACATGGGACAGACCTGGCACCAAGAGGCTCTTAAGGAAGGGTTCTCCTATTTCTGACATGCCCCCGTGACTGGGCGGGGTGCATGCACCCTCTGAGGAGGCAGCATCACCCTGCAGGGGGCTGACCTGGGTTGGATCCCCAGCTCTCCATATGGTCTCCCTGAGCACTGCCAGAAATGATTCCTCAGCTCAGAGCAGGAAGTAAGCCCTGAGTACCAGCTGTATGTGGCCCCCAAGGCAAATAAATATATAAATAAACACAAAACTACAAGGAGCTATAAAGTTATCGTCACGGGCGGTGTGATAGCCCAGCGGGTAGGGCGTTTACCTTGCACGCGCCAGCCTGTGCGGCCCGGGTTTGATCCCCGGCATCCCATATGGTCCCCCGAGCACCGCCAGGAGTAATTCCTGAGTGCAGAGCCAGGAGTAGCCCCTGAGCATTGCTGGGTGTGACCCAAAAAAGCAAAAAAAAAAAAAAAAAAGTTATAGTCACTAGGGTGGTGATAATGGAACCAGCAGTGTTTAGAGGAAGGAGAGCTGCTTTCGGGGCTTCAGTATGGGTGATCTGAAACATGTTCTGAAACTGGCTGTGGGGATGGTCACGTGACTCCAGAGATACTGACATCGCAGCCATACGGCCCAATGGGCTCACTGCATGGTCTATGAAGCAGCAGTCACATTTTCCTTTTTAGGGTTTTTTTTTTTGGGGGGGCATACTTGGCAGTGCGCAAGGCTTACTCCTGACACTGCTCAGAGGTCACTCACTCCTGGTCATGCCTGGGGATCGTATGCAGTGCTGGGGACCCCATCAGGGTTGACCGTGTGAGACAATCCCTTAACCCATGTACTATCTCTCTAATCCGAGCCTTTTTATTGGGGATGGGGACACACCTGACAGGGATCAGGGTTACTCCTGGCTCTGGAGCACTCCTGGAAGGACTTGGGGGACCAGATGGCTGCTGGGGATCCAACCCGAGTCAGCTGAATGCGAGGCAAATGCCTTACCTGCTGTGCTATTGCTATGACCTCAAGATAATTTATTGTTTCATTTTGTGTCTGCTTTGTGGCCATGCCTGGCAGTGCTCCAGGCTCACCCCTGGTTCTGGTCTCATAAATTGCTCCTGGCTGTGCTTGGGGGACCATACGGGATCGAACCCAGGTAGGCCATGTGCAAGGAAAAAGTCCTACCTGCTGTACTATCACTCTGGCCCCAGGACTTTTTTTTTGCTTTTTTGGGTCACACCCAGCAATGCTCAGGGGTTACTCCTGGTTCTACACTCAGGAATTACTCCTGGCAGTGCTCGGGACCATATGGGAAGCCAGGGATCGAACCTGGGTCGGCCGCATGCAAGGCAAAACCTCCCGCTGAGCTATCGCTCTGGTCCCACCCAGGACTTCTTTATCTTTTTTTTTTCCTTTTTTGGGTCACATCCGGCAATGCTCAGGGGTTACTCCTGGCTCTGCACTCAGGAATTACTCCTGGCAGTGCTCGGGGGACCATATGGGATGCTAGGGATCGAACCCAGGCCGGCATGGGCCTGCCGCGTGCAAGGCAAATGCCCTACTCGCTGGACTATCGCTCCGGCCCTTCTTTTTCTTTTTAATTAATGTCAGAGTGTATTTCCTAACCCACATCACAGGGCTTGGTGACCTCTGTGACCTCCCCTCTGCCGGTCCCCTGTCTGTCCGAAGCCTGGGCGGACACTGTGGTAAGTGCCCGATCTGGAGCATTACACCCACCCCTCGGTCACATCAGCCTTGACTCTGTGAGGCTGGGAACAGTCCCTTCACAGTGGAGAAAACCGAGACACAGAGACCCTCCTCCCCCCACATGAATGACTGTAGAATTCACATCCATCTGACCATGTGCTGCGCAGCAGTGGGGCCTTGTTCCCTGGTTCCCCCACCCACTGGGCCGCCACTGGGCGCCACTGGACTGCCCCGGGACAGAGGTCACATGCGCTGCATCCAGCCCTCACCGCCCCTCTCCCATGAGCTGTGCAATCTACAGCAGCTACTTAAAATTCTCTGGGCTCCATTGTCTCATGAAGTAGGAATCGTCACTACCCATTTCACAGAACCGTCACAAGCAGTAAACGAAGAGAAGACATGTTGAGTGCTTAGAATGAGCCAGGTTCCTAGTGACCGCTCCATAAACAGGAGTGAGTGATATCCTTGCTACCTGTGTCACAGCATGTGCGGGCACAGGGTACGTGCAGGGTGGGGTCCAGGGCAGGGCCCTCCCAGGTGAGTAAAGGGGCAGGAGGAAGCACACTTGGCCCGGAGTCTGGAAGGGCCCCCGGCCGCACAGCCACAACTCACGGAAAGGTAGATGCGGCGAAGCAGAGGATGGAGATCAAGCCCAGGCCCACGCTGGCCTCGTCCCAGCCGTCCTTAGCACACTCGCCGAACACATCCCATATCCACTGGCGGGATCCATTGGGGCAGCTGGAGAAATTGCTGGAGCCCAGCTTCTTCCAGACCATGGCCGCAGCGGACAGGAGGGCACTGGTGGAGTGAGGCAGGAGAGGGGACCTTCAGCCTTGCGGCGCCGGGTCCCAGTCATGGACGGGCCCCCATCACAGTCTCCTCACCCGGCACTAACTGAGCCCCAGAGGAGATAGTCACCCTCAAGGCCATGGATGAAAGCGAACTGCCCAGTACTGTGGTGAGGGCACCAGCTCTGCACCCAGGAACAAGCGCCTTCAACCAGCCCCACCACTTGTGAAAGCTATCACTCGGGCAAACAACGAAGCCCCTGTAAAAGGGGATTATGGAACTCATCAATAGAGTGCAGGAGTTAGCTCTCCCTTCCTCTTGGTTAGCATGAGGGGACAGGGAGCTGGTCCAGTGTTTTATAAGTGTGAGTCACTCTGCTGAGGCCAGGAGCATCGTGGACACCATCTTCTCCCTTCAGTGTGTTGACTCACACTTGTATAGGGCTTAACTAACATGATTGACAGTGTCAGCGTCAATGTGTCAAGGAGGATTGTCCCCAGTGGAGATCCCATGGGGGGGTGGAGACTTAGGGCTGCTGGCCACCTCCCTGCTGTCACCACACTCACAGCCAGCAGCGGGCAAGTTACAGGACACGCCAGAAAGGTTCCTTAGCCCACTGCACAGTGACTTCAGAGTGACCACCACAGAGAAAGGACACAAAAAGGGGCACTTCTGGAGTCGCCAGCCCTGAGTCCTGAGCTCCGGGCCTGTTCTGTGCGCCACATCACGCATGCACCTGCGCATGACGGTGACACATCCGCTCTCTGTTGTGGGTTACTGATCCCCAGGGACCTACAGAGGTGACACTTGCCAGACAGGAAACGGCAGAATCAAGCGACAAACCCCTACCTGGATGCATACCCAGCTCCCAGGAGCCCCACACAACTTGGCCACTAAGCCAAGCCCTGTTCTCCACACTGAACGTGTGTGAGACATGACTCCTGTAGGCGTGATGGGAAATGCCTCTGTGAACAAAGCCTCATCAACTCCATCACCCCTTCTGCCAGCTAGGTGCACTGCCAGTCTCTGAGGAACCACCTCCCCCACACCGAATCTGCTGGGCCCCTGACTCTGGACCTGCAGCCTGGGGACTGAGCACATGTGTGTCACCAGAAGCCCCTCACGTCCCCGTCTATGGTATTTTGCTAGAGCTGCCCTGATGCACTGTTGCTTTGGCCTACATGGTTGTGGTGGCAGTGAGCAGGAAGCCAAGAACCTCCCAGAAGGAAAGGAAACAAGTCAGCGTCTTTGCCCAGGAAGCTCTCCTCTCAGTCATAATGGGGGGGTTGTGTGTCTGGGGCAGCGGTTGGGGCGAGAGCACCCCGGGTCACAGCCTGGCACAAGCAGTATTTCCAGGGTGGCCAAGAGCCTTTTTCCATATGTACCCTCCACCTGGATGACCTTTAGCTGAGGTGGGAAGCACAGGGCTGTTGTCCCACCCACAGGCCACTGCAGGGGAAATGCGGGATGCAGGTGAGAGCTGTGTCTTGGCGATCCCAGGCCTAGGAAATGGCTCAAAGCGCTAGAGCACATGCGTAGATGTAGAAGGCGTGGGTTCTATGACCAGCAATGCATGGTCCCCAAGTACCATGGGGAGTAAGCCCCAAGCACCAAGCTGGGAACAGCCCCAAAGCACTGCCAAGGGTAGTCGACATTCACCTTCCAAAAAATACCAAAAACACTTTTTTTTTTTTTTGGGTCACATATGGCAATGCTCAGGGGTTTCTCCTGGCTCTGCACTCAGGAATTACTCCTGGCGGTGCTTGGGGGGACCATATGGGATGCTGAGGACCGAACCCGGGTTGGCATGGGCAGGCTGCGTGCAAGGCAAATGCCTTACCCGCTGGGCTATCGCTCTGGCCCCCCAAAACACTTATTATTATTATTATTATTATTATTTTGATTTTTTGGGTCACATCCGGCAATGCTCAGGGGTTACTCCTGGATCTGCACACAGGAATTACTCTGGCGGTGCTCGGGGACCATAAGGGATGACAGGGATCTAATCCAGGTTGGCCACATGCAAGGCAAACACCCTACCTGTTGTACTATTGCTCCGGACCACCAAAAATCACTTCTGATGAAGTTCTTTGATCATCAGGCCCCCAGACTGCCTTCTTGTAAACACTGAACGTGTTCCTGAGCTCTTCACCCTTGCAAGCTCCTGTGCGTGGGGACACTGTCCCCACTTCCAGATTGCACTTGGGCAAGTGAGGAATCTGGACAAACCACTGATAAAATGAGGACAGGTCCAGAGAGCACCAGTGAAGGTGCATACATGGCATGCAGATAGCCCCAGGTGAGCCCCTGTACTGATGACCTCTTCCCTCCTCCTCTTCCTGCAAAGTTAAACGAGATCATCCAGTCCAAACGGTTAGAATTATGCTTGGCTGGCACAGAAACGCAATCCAGGTGTGACTATTCTGTTCCGGGGAATCAGCCCTCCCACAACTCCCTCACCTCCGTACCCTGTTTCTGGTACATAGTAGCCTTCAGTGTTACACGGCCGGCCCAGTGACACGTTTCTGTCCTCACTACACCCCCAGCCTGCCAGGGTCTCGAGTGGGGAGGAAGTGATCTGCGCTCGCCTCCCTGCAGATCTGGGAAGGGAGGAGCACCCAGGCTTGGGCTATGGCGCCGCCTCTAGACCTCCAGAGCTGTGGCCACACTCCCTGGCAGTGACTCAGCCCAGCGCCTGCAGCCTGTTTGGCGGGATAATGACAGGGCAACCGCAGGGGCAAGCGTCCGGATCCCGGAAGCCCCCCCCAGCATCCGCCCTCGGGAAAACTAATCCCATCGGATCAGTCTAAAGGACCGATCAGCCGGAACCAGAGATGAAAAGGGAACCCAGAGCTCAATCCTGGGTCAGCCCGAAAGCGAGGCCATGCTGATGGTCCCCAAGAAGGGGGCCGACGAGGACACCGGCCCCAATGGCATTCCAATCCGGGCCCAGATCCTCGCTACAGAATCTTGCATCGCAAGGAAGGCACAGTGTCCTCGGGCCAGTCTGGGGGCTGGAGGAGTGTTGTGGACAGAGGTGGCAGGCGAGCCCGAGTCCCGACCCGCAGCCTTGAAGATTGCCCCTAGCCTCAAAGGCAGCTCACCTCGTCAAGGTCCGCGGCTGGGGCCCGACTTCAGGGTTCTGCCTCCACGACCTGGGTCAGCTGACCTGAGGCTCCGCCCCGCCCCGCCCCATAACAGCGAGGCCCCGCCCCTTGCGCATCGCTCTCGGCGGACCGTCCCTGGGGGCGTAGCGAGCGGAGTTGCGCGTGCGTGGGGGGAGGAGACACCGCCCCCAGCTCCCAGTTGCTCTGGCAAGCTCGAGGCTCCGCCCTGCACGGCGGGTGGGCGTGACCCGCGGCGGGTGGGCGTGGCCTGAGCGACCCAGGGCGTAAGCGCCGACCTCATGTTACGCGCGGCGTCCCGTGCCGTGGCCCGCGCCGCCGCCCGCAGCGCGAGTCGACCCGTGCCGATCGAGGTCCGCACCACCGCCTCCGCCGCCATGTCCCGGCCGGCGCGGGCTTCCTCGGGGGTCCTGCTCTGCCCGCCACCGTGCTGGGCACCATGGAGATGGGGCGCCGCATGGACGCTCCGGCCAGCGCCGCCGCCGTGCGCGCTTTCTTGGAGCGCGGCTACACCGAGCTGGACACGGCCTTCATGTACAGCGACGGCCAGTCTGAGAGCATCCTGGGCGGCCTGGGGCTCCGGACTGGGCGGCGGCGACTGCAGAGGTAACGCCTTGCGTCCTCGGCACCTGTCCCTGTACGGCACACCTGCCCAGATGGGGAATGACCGCTGAGTCGCCCTCCCGGCATGTGTCAGCTACCCCCTCCCCGGTCACTGAAGCGACTGGAACCCTCAGTTCCTCGGCCTCGCCCGTGTCCAGCCTCCGTCAGTGTTTTGTCCTTGCTATCACCCCCTGCACTTCCTTTTCTGGGACTGCTGCTCCTAGCCTAGTGCTCTCTAACGACCCCCCTTCCGCCACCCCACCGCTGCTTTCCAGAGAGCTCTATCCTGCAGGTCCAGGTCCCTTCTCTCCCCGTTTTGCACACCGCCTGTGCTCTCCCTGCTCATGTTATACTTATCTTGGTCTTTATCAGACCTTAGACTTTGCTCTGGTCACTTGGCAGATCCTGGCTCTCAGGGAGCATTGTAGACACCAGCGGGAATGGTCAGGGGCAGTATGCAACGAGGCTGATCTCACTGTTCTCTGTTTTTGGTTTTGGATCCCACCTGGTGCTGCTCACTGTGCTCAGGGGACCAGATGCAGTGCTGGGGATTGCATGCCAATGGGAATGTTTTACCTGCTGTATTATCTCTCCAGCCCTTCTTCCACTCCTAGTATCTTGGGGCAGCTTTGTTATGGGCTCTAGGAGAGAAGGGGCCTAAGACCCCTCAGCGAGGTCAATCTGGTGGGGGTTGAGTGCAACAAATGATTGCCGGATAGCCCAGAAGAGGAGAAAGTTAGGGGACATTTGGGGAGGGCAGGCATGGGGCAGCCATTTAGGGAAGGTCAGAGGATCCAGATTGTTTCATGAACCAATTGTTTCATGGAGTTTGCTGGGCAGAAGATGAGAAATTGGGACATTAAAGTTTATTATTATTTTGCATTTTGGGTCATCACGCTCCGGTGAAGCTCAGGGGTTCCTCCTGGCTCTGCACTCAGGAATCACTCCTGGTAGTGCTCAGGGGACCATATGGGATGCTGGGGATTGAATGGGGTTGGCCACATGCAAGGCAAATGCTCTACCCGCTGTACTATTGCGCCAACCCTGTGGGACGTTTGTTGGTGTTTGCAGGGCTGGGCTGTACCAGAATTGGGCTTAGAAATGCCAGATGTGAAGGTCGATGGTAGAGAGGGAGGGGTTGTTTCTCACTGGCCTGGTGCCCTTTGGAGGACCCTAGGAAGGTGGCGGGCGTGTTTTGGGCCTGGCAAACGTTAGCTGTTCTGTTTCCCACCGCACTCGGCCTCATTTTCCACTCACATCTCTTCCCATCCCCAAGATAAGCTAGGGGGTGTCTGAAGGAAGAGATTGGCCCCGTGACGCTCACACTCACTCTGCAGTGCCCTGGACAGCTCTTCACAGACCTGGGTGGTTTTGTTTCTTAACTAGATCTTCCCCTTCCTTTGAGTCCTGCATTCACGGGGTCGAAGTCCTGCTGTTGGACTTGAGACAAAGCGCACACCAAGAATGCTGTGGGTGGAGAAATGAGGCGATTTGGAGGAAACCGGGAGAAGCAGCAGTGCCTGTGCACATCCGTATCCAATGGGCCTGCCCTCTCCACCTCTGACCTGCCCAGCAGGCTTTGCCATGTAGGAAAAGTCGACCCTGACTGTCCCTATCACTCCAGACAACCGGGACTGAGGACTTCTGCCAGGCTCCCTGCCTGGCCCTGCTCCACTTTGGCCTTGGAGAGTGTGTCTCTGCTGTGGGCCCGTACTTCTGTGATACGGAAGCATCAGGAGACCTGAATTACCTGCTCCATTGGCCTTCAGCCTGTCTCTCCGATCGGTGTCTGTGGCTGGCCTGGGTTCATGTGAATTTTGTTTCCGGAATTCTTATGGCAGCATCTCGGCTTATCTGCCCATTTCCAGGTGTTCTGTTTCTGTAATGCACCCAGGTCAGCTTCAGACCTTGGCAGGTTTGAGAACATTCTTTGGAGCTAGGTCTGTGCCCCTTCTTTGCCACACCTCCCTGGCTAGGGCTGCTGCCCGGATAGCCTGTCATTGCAGGGGCAGGCTTCCCTCCGACTGTGTTTTCTTGATTTTGTAACTTTGCCTGTGTTCCCATTTCTCTTGTTCTTGGAGACTCAGCTTTCAGGGATGTCAACTCTAGACTTCTCCCCTGGAATTCCCTGGCTGGCTACATACCTCTCGTCAGTATATTCTCTGTGACACTTAGCCTGTCTGCACCACCTAGATTGTGACATCAGTGGCATGTGAGTTCCTTGAGGGCAGAAAGCGTTTGCATTTGGCTCGACCCTCTGAGCGCCGCCCTGCTGTGCGGCTGGCATGGTCTGAAGGCTGATCACAGCACCCTTGTAGCTCTCATGCAGTTTAACTTTCCTGATGGAGGGCGGAGCGATAGTCCAGCGGGTAGGGCGTTAGCCTTGCACGCGGCCAGCCTGTGCCGGCCCGGGTTCGATCCCCGAATCCCATATGGTCCCCTGAGCACTGCCAGGAGTAATTCCTGAGTGCAGAGCCAGGAGAAACCCCCTGAGCAATCCCTGGTGTGACCCAAAAAGCAAAAAAAAAAAAAAAAAAAAAACCACTTTCCTGATGGCACTGTGAGGACAGCTGTGTCCCCGTTTCGTAGATTAGGGAACTGGGACCCAGAGAACTGAAATAATTCAGTCAGGGTCTCAGTGCTCGGGTCACATGACTTGTAAGACATCCCTTAGGAGGCTGGAGAGACAGTACAGAGGAGCTTGCATTGCACACGGCTGACCTGGGTTCAGTCCCTGGCCCCCCATACGATCCCCCAATCCCTACCAGGAGGGATCCTGAGCAGAGAGCCAGGAGTCAGCCCTGAAGATAGCTGGGTATGACCCAAAGACTGGAAAAAGAAAAGTCTCAGGGTAAGGAGATAACTCAGTGGCTGAGTGCTTGCTTTGCTTGTGGCATCCTCAAGTTTGATCACAGGCACTGCATGGTCCCCTGGTCACTGCCAGGACCAACCTCCCGTACTGAGCTGGGAGTGGCTTCTGAGCACTGCTTGGCCGAGACACAGAAACTGAAGAAGTCTCTGAATCGTTTCTTTCTCCCCCTCAAAGTGAAGATCGCCACCAAGGCCAATCCCTGGGAGGGAAGTCGCTGAAACCAGACAGTCTCCGGGCCCAGCTAGAGACATCGCTGAAGCGACTGCAGTGCCCGCAGGTGGACCTCTTCTACCTCCACGCGCCTGACCACAACACCCCTGTGGAAGAGACCCTGCGCCGCCTGTCACCAGCTGCACCAGGAGGTGAGGAGGGCCTGGGACTCTGCTCTCCTCCAGAGACTTCTCACCCACAGAATGCTTAGATAGAGACTCGGGGGGGGGGGGGGACCCAGTGTGGAGCCCGGCACAGACCCTGCTAGGGGCGTCCAGCCTCCTCCTCTCTTTCTTCCTGCTCTCTCGAACCACGGTGGGTGCTAGCCTCTGCCCCTCCCCTGCAGGGCAAGTTTGTGGAGCTTGGCCTCTCCAACTATGCTGCCTGGGAGGTCGCTGAGATCTGTACCATCTGCAAGAGCAACGGCTGGATCCTGCCCACGGTTTACCAGGTGAGCGCCAGGGCTGCAGAGTCCACCGTCTCCAGGGGCTCCTGCCCACCTCCAGTTCTTCCCTGTGCCCTCTCTGCCTCCAGTGTCTCTCCCTTGCCGACATTCCCCTGCTCACAGCCTGTCGCTGGGCCCGTGGTGCCTTGAGAATATCGCTCAAGCCCCTCCCCTGTGAAGGATGAGAGGCTGTTGTGCATTGCATGTGCTTGCCCTGCCCAGAGTTCCCTCCTTCCACTTCCTCACTGTGCCTGTCGGCCTGGCACACGCCTCCTCCCTCCCTCCCTGGGCTCCAGTGCTCAGGTCTCTTCTGGCGACTCCTCCTGTAAGAACCATTCTCACTGCCCAGCCGGGCCTCGCCTCCAGATGGCATCTCTGAGCTTCTGCTGTGACCACAGGACCCCCCATTACTGTTTCCACTCCACCCTCGCATCCCTTGATGCTGGACATCCAGTTGGTCTGCTCATGTTTTGAAGCCCAGTGTCCAGCCCGTAGTTGGCCCCGCCACAATCTGTCCGTTTGATTTCCCTTGCGGCACATCACGACTCCCCATCCCTGGCACCGTCCTCGACTTGGGTCATCAAGGCCCACGACCTGGGTGGTTTTTGACGGAGGTTTGCATGAAGACCGCTTCCCTTCCCTGGTCATGTACACTTGTCCAGCTGGCCCTTCTCCCTGCAGGGCATGTACAACGCCACCACCCGGCAGGTGGAAACGGAGCTCTTCCCCTGCCTCAGGCACTTTGGACTGAGGTTCTACGCCTACAACCCCTTGGCTGGTATGGGCTGCAGTGGGGACCGGCTCCACCCCTGGTGGGGGCATTCCTGACCGAGGGGAGGTCTGCCTAGAATCTGGGAGGTTGGGAGGGCTTTGAAGAGAGGCTGGGCCATGTCCTCCACCCCCAACCCGGGTTGTTCCTCACCCCCCATATCTGCCCTGGTGCAGAGCAACCTCTGGAGGAGCTTGGGAGAGGGTGTCTTATCACAGCCCTCCGCAGGGGGCCTGCTGACCGGCAAGTACAAGTATGAGGACAAGGGCGGGAAACAGCCCGTGGGCCGCTTCTTCGGGAATAACTGGGCAGAGACTTACAGGAACCGGTGAGCTGGGATGGGTCAGGATGGCTGGAGAGGGACCGAGGGCCCCTTTGAGTGTAAATTTCAGGCCCTTCTGGGCTTCACACCCATTTTACTGCTTAGAACCTTCACTCTTGATTCCGGTGGGCTTCACCTACCCCGTGGTGTTTCTTGCTTTCTTGCCTCCGTGAGGAACTGAGAGTACAGGACCATACGCCAAGTCAGCTCTTTAGTGAGAAGTGCGGGGATTTCCCAAGAGGAAGGCGAGAGCCCCTGACGGGCGAGTGGGAGGCAGGGGGTCAGATGCTTATCTTACACCCCCTGCCTGCCCTGGCTGGTTGGATTCAGGGGGGTCAGGTGCTTAATCTCTTTTGTTTATTTGCTTTTTCTTTTCGGATGCTTTTTGAGTCAGACCCAGCGATGCTCAGGGGCTACTCCTGGCTCTGCACTCAGGAATTAACTCCTGGTAGTGCTCAGGTGACCGTATGGGATGCCGAGGATCGAACCGCCAGCAAGGCAAACACCCTGCCTGCTGTACTGTTGATTGCTCCGACCCCCATCGAGTGCTTGTCTTACATGTCGCTGACCTTGGCTTGATTCCCCACAGCTGGTGTGGCATATGGTGCCTTGAGCACCACCAGGAGTGACCCCTGAGCACAAAGCCAGGAATAGCTCCTGTGCTCCCAAATCAACACAAGAACTAGCCCCAGGCTGGGACTTGGGGCCTGGGCTGAGCCCTGTCTCAGTTCTAGCTGCCTTTGCTACACTAGGGGAGAGGCAGGGCACATTTTGGAGGTTCTATGACTAAAGATGCTGTTAAGGTCTGTGGTGATCTCCCAGATGGACAGACACTGTTTCCTCCATGCTGTAGCTTGAGGTGGGCTTAGCTTCCCCAAATAGTTATTTGGTTATCGGCCTCGTAAGCCCACCACTGCCACCCCCTCTCACCCAGTTTCTGGAAGGAGCACCACTTGAGGCCATCGCCCTGGTGGAGAAGGCCCTCCAGGCTGCCTACGGCTCCAGTGCACCCGGCATGACCGCTGCTGCTCTCCGCTGGATGTACCACCACTCCCAGCTGCAGGTGAGCTCTGTCCGGAGCCAGAGTCTGGGCCATAGCAGGCAGACAGCACAGATAGCAGGTGGGAGACCTCATATCTGGCAAGTGCAAGACTCTGGGGTTAATTCTTGGCATCACAAAATGGTGGGACAGGAGAAAATGATTAGGTTTAGGGGCTGGAGCAGGGAGGGTGCTTGTATTGCGCTTCATGGTGCCCTTGCACTGTCAGCAGTGATCCGTGAGCATAGAGCCAGGAGTAAGCCCTGAGAATTGCTGGGTGTGATTGAAAAGAGAATTAGGTTCAAGTGATTTCTAAGTACTTTTCGGTGCTGGAGCGATAGTACAGTGGGGAGGGCGTTTGCCTTGCGCGGCTGATCTGGGTTCAATTCCCTGTATCCCATACGGTCCCCAAGCACCACCATGAGTAATTCCTGAGTGCAGAGCCAGGAGTAACCCCTGAGCTATGGCTGGGTGTGACCCAAAAAGCCAATATAAATATATAATAAATATATAATAAAAAAATAAATATGAATTATATATTATCACTGTATCACTAAATATATATATTTACATATATATATTTATATATTTTTTGCTTTTTGGGTCACACCCGGCAATGCTCAGGGGTTTCCCCTGGCTCTGCACTCAGGAATCACTCCTGGCGGTGCTCGGGGGACCATATGGGATACCGGGGATCGAACCCATGCCGGCATGAGCCGGCCGCATGCAAGGCAAACGCCCTACCCGCTGGGCTATCGCTCTGGCCCATATATTTTGATATATATTCCCCCTCTTAGGTTTCTCTTTGTAAATGCTTGAGATGGGAGCCTTCTACTGAGACTATACCACCTACACGGTAAAGCCTGGCAAGCTACCCGTGTTTTATTTACTTGTTATGCCAAAAACTAGTAACAATTATGGACCTCAGTTCCATGACCTGAAGAATGGTTTTGGGGCTCCTCCTGTCCCTGAAGTAAGTAGATGCCCTTGGGTTACACTTGCTTGTGACAGGACTAATGGAGATGTTACTAGTGCCCACTCGCAGCAAATCATTGAACATTGGGAAGGCAGTGATACAGTGATAGAGGTTTCTCTTTAACCTGGACAGGTCTCCCTATTTTATTTTCCCTTTTTGGGTCACACCCAGCAATACTCAGGGGTTACTCCTGGCTCTGCACTCAGGAATTACTCCTAGCGGTGCTCAGGGGATCATATGGGTTGCTGAAGATCGAACCGTGTCGGTTGCATGCAAGGCAAACACCCTATCCGCTGTACTATGGCTCTTCCCCCCCACCCCTTTTTTTTTTTTTTGCTTTTTGGGTCACACCCAGCTCTGCTCAGGGTTACTCCTGGCTCTGCACTCAGGAATTACTCCTGGTGGTGCTCGGGGACCATATGGGATGCCGGGGATCGAACCGGGTCGGCCGCTTGCAGGGCACCGTCCCCACTGTGCTGTCCTTGCGGCCCTCCTTCCCGCCCCCAGCAGCTGCTGGGTGTGGCCCCCTAGCCAAAACCCAAGCAGTTCCCCTGTGGGCGGGGGCAGGACTGCTGGGAGGTGGTGCAGAAGGGCGTTGACATCTGGCTGTGTCCTTGCAGGGTGCCCGCGGGGATGCTGTCATCCTGGGCATGTCCAGCCTGGAGCAGCTGGAGCAGAACTTGGCAGCAGTGGAGGAAGGCCCTTTGGAGCCATCTGTGGTGCAGGCCTTTGATCAGGCCTGGCATGTGGTTGCCCACGAATGCCCCAACTACTTCCGTTAGGCCTCAACATGGCTCAAATTGCCAAAGTTTTTCTGTCACCTCTTCTTTGCTTCGACCACGTCTTTGCCTTAAAATGACCTAGCGTGGGGCCAGAGGGATAGCCCAGTGGGTAGGGCATTTGCCTTGCCTTGGCTGGCCTGTGCCGGCCGGGTTCGATCCCCGGCATCCCATATGGTCCCCAGAGCACGCCAGGAGTAATTCCTGAGTGCAGAGCCAGGAGTAACCCCTGAGCATCGCTGGATGTGACCCAAAAAAGCAAAATAAATAAATAAATAAATAAATGGATAGATAAATAAATAAAAAATAAAATGACCTAGCGTGGGCTTTTTTTTTCCCTTTTCCATTTTCTGTGTGGTGCTGGTGATGGAAACCAGGGCCTCTTAACATGAGAAGTGCTCCGCCATGGGCCACATCACCCACCTGGTGTGGTCTTTCTTGATTGTCTAGAGCCCTGGCTGTTCCCAGTTAGTTCACAGCACAGGGCCTAGCAACTGTGCTGTGAATAAAGCTCTTCGCCTGCGTATAACACAGGTTTCTGCTGGTCTCTATCTCTCCTGGGAGTTTACTGCCAATGGGGCAGAACCAAGAATGGGCAGTGTTGTTGTCATCAGGCTGGAGGTCTAAGGAGGCTGAAAACCACTATTTTGGGGGTGTCTCCCAGCATGAGCCAGCTTGACCTCAATGGGAGGGAGCCACATGCCCTAGTTTTCTCTCAATTAGAATTACTTAGAATAACGCGAAATGCATCATTAGAGCACCCCAGCCCCCCCAAAAAAAAGGGCCTTCTGGTTGTCATGGACTGTTGTTTGGGGGGGGGGGTTGTTTAAAGCTGGGGGGCTTACTCCTGGCTCTGGGCCTGAGTGTCATTACTGGCAATACTCAGGACTCTTATCAGTGTCACAAATAAAACGGGCCCCCTGCATGCAAGAAACCCTGGCTTTCCAAGCCATTTCTTACTCTTGGTTGTCGTAGCTTAAATTTGTTTGTGCTAAAGCTGCCTGTCACCAGGTCATCCTTAAGATTCTTAGCTCCTGGGGAGGGGGAAAAAAAGATTCTGGGGCGGGAGCAATAGCCCAGCGGGTAGTGCGTTTGCCTTGCACGTGGCCAGCCTGTGCCGGCCTGGGTTCGATCCCCATCATCCCATATGGTCCCCTGAGCACTGCCAGGAGTTAATTCCTGAGCAAAGAGCCAGGAGTAACCCCTGAGCATCGCCGGGTGTGACCCAAAAAAAAAAAAAAAAATTCTTAGCTCCAGGGCTGGAGCTCCCATTAGTGTTGGGTATTACAGCAGGCAGGGAGCTTGGTTAGCCTGTGGCGTCCCATATGGCCCCCAGCACCACCAGAAGTCTTTTTTTTAAAGTATAACAGATTTGGAAGTTTTGAGGACAGATGGGGGAAGAGAAATTGCTCGAGAGAGAATGTGGGCTTTACCACAGTGGAGAGGGAACCCCACTACACATCGTATGAAGGTTGGCCATCTTAGTATGAAGAGGGGAGATGTGGGTGACACCTGTGCTCGGGCAACAGATGCGCCAGGAGTCATTCCTTAGTGTAGAGCCAGGAGTAACCCTGAGCATTACCACACGTGGCCCCAAAACTCTTCAGTACATTACCCATCAAAGAAATTAAAAAAAAAAAAAAAAGAAAATCCAAACCACAGGAAAGACTACTTCATACCTATTAAGACAGTTTTTTTTTTTTTAATAACAGCTGAAAAAACTGGGAGGTTCATACATTAGTAGTAGAAATATAACATGATGCAACTGCTCTGGAAAACAATCTGGCAGTTCCTCAAAAGATCAAACAGGCCAGAGAGAACTTGCAGAGAGTATAAGACAACTGACTTGCATGCAGCTAACCCTGGTTCAACCCCCAGAACTGCATATGGTTCCCTGAGCACTACGCAGGAGTGATCGAGTACAGAACCAGGAATAAGCCTACACCGCCGGGGTGGCCCAATCCTTAAATAATTAAACACAATAGCTATGTAATCCAGCAACTACATCCCTTCGTCATTGCTGGGTTTGGGGGCCATATCTGGCTGCACTAGCCTTCGTCTCGGCAAGACCTCCAGGATCCTATGAGGTGCCAGGCAGGGATTGCGTCTGGGTTGGCCATGTGCAAGCAAGCACTCCACCCACTGCGCTACTCACCCCAGGCTTTCTTGCTTTGTTTTGTGATCGCTCTATAAATCCGACTATTAATTATTTCATTTTTTCCAGCCTCTAACAGGCACTAAAGTTGTTCCCTGAACTAAGCTATTGCAAACAGTGCTGCAATCAATAATGGGATGGGCGGGGGTGTGGCTCCCCCCAGCAAAGCATGCCCGGCAACCCAGTGTGAAAGTGGCTGGGCTTGGCACTGCCCGACGGCCTGGAGAGAGCTAAGTGGGAGGTTTGTGTATGGGGAGACTGCTGTGCCCCACTTCCCTAGAGGTCACGCTCAGAGGCCATTTCTTTGCTGAGAAAAGTCCCTTGCACTGCCTGCAGGGAGGACCCTGCTCACAAGGTTTTATTTTGAGCCAGGCTGTCCCTAAGGTCTCCCCAGGTCTGACAGTGGGGTGGTAGCACCCCTGCAGTGCCACACAGGAGCGTCAGCGCCCATCAGCTGTCGTCCTCATCCTCCTCCGACTCGTCGGCAGACTCGGGTGCACTCTCCGGTAGGTCGTCCTCTTCCCCCATCTGCTGGAACCGGCGGACTCTGCATGCCACACGTACTTCACAGTCACCTTGAATTCTGCCATCTCATACCCGAAAAGCTTCTGCAAGAGACAGAGGCCGCAGGGTTGAGAGTGCAGAGCCCGACCCCGCTGGCTGCCGCGGCTGCATGTGGCTACTCACCAGGACTCGGGCCTGCTCGGGGGGTCAGCACGTCGCCCTCCTTGCACACTTCGTAGTCAGACAGCAGGGTCACCACACCTGCGGGGAGGGGCCACAGTCCCTCTGGCACCCCTGGCCTGCCCCATCCCATGCACCCAGGGCAGGGAAGCTCAGCTGCCTGAGGGCTCTGGGGGCCGGGTCCAGCCCCACAGTGCAGATTCAAGCTCTGAGTTCCCATTCCCCGTCACCTGCACCCCCATGACACAGTGGGCCCTCGCTAAGTCTCTTACATTTTGTCTTTGAGTCATAGCCACCAGGGCTCAGGGCTCAACCCTGGGAGGGAGGGCCTGCTCTTAGTGCCAAGCTGTGCCCTTCCTCTCCAAGGGTGCCTGTACCTCTCTTGAGGGCAGTGGGCAGGCCCAGCTGCCTGAGCTGTGGCTCCATGGAGTGCGGGAACTGCTCCAGTGGCCCTGGGTCCAGGCTCACGGTGAAAGTGGCTTTGTTTCCGGCTCGGGCATAGTCCATTTCCGAGAATTTTGTGAACCACCTTGGGGAAAGAGAAGGAAGGAAGGGAGGTTCCTGTCTGGTACCCGAGACCTGCAGTCAGCCTCCTGGGCACCCTCTTCTTCCGGGACAGACTCAGTCCCAGGGCATCTGGGGTCATGCCAACCTCCCGGGGGGCTCCTCTCCCCCTCCTCCTTACAAACACTCACTCGTTCACTTCTTCCTTGGTGCGATTGGTGAAAAGAAGACCAACTTCCCCTCTCAATTTCTTGCTGACCTATGAAAGTGGGGTTGGGTCGGTGTCACTGGAGGTGCTTGGGTGGGACCCTTTCCGCCCGGGCAGGGGAAGGCAGGCCGAGGCTCACCTGGTGCAGGTTGTCTTTGTACTCGTCAGCTGGGCTTCGCCCAATGCCACCATCATCACTTTGTTTTTGCCAAAGAACATTCTAGAGAGAAAGGGTAACACTGAAGGAGCAGCCCGCCCCGCCCTGGGCTGTCTGCAGTGTGGTCGGAGGCACCCACTCCCCCACAGCTGAGCCCTCCACCTGCCCACGGTTGATGGCAACCACACTCTGCCTTAGCCTGGTTCCTTGGCATAATCTGTCCTGCGTTACACAAAAGGACGCTTTTAATGATCTGAACCAAGAGGAAGGCAGCAAGACTATCCTATTGTGTAACCCCAAATACACTGACACCAGAGAGTGTAGGGCTGTGTATGCATACCACGTCCTGGGTGTGACCTCCAGCCTGCTGGGTCCCTGAGAATAAGGTGGAGGAATGGTTGCAATCCTGGTGGTCCCCAGGGGCTCTGAGTGTCCTTTTATTGGGGGTGAGGGGGTTGCTACATCTGACAGTGCTCAGGGGACCATATGGGATTCTGGGGTATTGAACCCCAGCTGGCGCTGCAAGACAAGCTCCCCCACCCCGCACACTCTCTCTGGTCCCACTCACCGGCTGTGCTTCCAGGCATTGCGGATGTCCTTCAGCTTGCTGTTCCTCATGTTGGCCACGGAGAAGATGAAAAGGTGCTTGTGCGTGTCCACGCATTTCGAAGCTGTGGGACAATTCAGGGGGCTCTGGAGTCCAGGGGCAGAGCAAGTTGGGCAATACTCTGCCTCCAGTGGCTGAGTACCTGCTCTAGGTCCCCCTGCAAACACGTGTCAGTGCGAGGTGGTGGGGGTGGGGGCTCGCCCCCACCCTCTCTGCTCTGACTCAATCCTGGGGAAGACCTAGCAGCAACTGCAAGAAGCCAGCTTTTTTATTTCATTTTTTTAGTTTTGTTTTTTACTTAAATTGGGGGCCGGTTAAAAAAGGCAAAGTCCCTCCTGACACCTTATTTGCTCCCATGGGGAGGGGCTCAGATGCTGGCTGTAGCCTCGACAGGGTGGTGTGAAAGAAACCATGTCTGCGGGGCGGGGGGTGCCCAGTCGTGGCAGGCCACAGCCACACAGTAGGCCTGTGGCTGGTGCCTTTTCTGACCGCAGGACGTCCCCATCCTCAGGCAGGTCTGAAAGCCCAAGCTCCAGCAGCCGTGGGGTCTTTGTCTTTAAACCCCACGGACAGCCTCAGCCCACTCTAGCAGGTGCAAGGCCGGAAGCAGAGTGAGCACAAGGCCTTACCTCTTCTATCAGGTTCTGTTTCAGTTCCAGGCCTTTCTTGGCAGTTTTGGTGAGGGACACTGACAAAGAGAAGCAAGGGGTGAGACAGCAGGCAGAAGCCTGGGCCGCGCTGCCTCAGCTCCCTCAGAGGGCCCAGCCCATGGGGAGGGAGCCCGTCGGAATAACCCGCGTTATTCTCAGGGTCCTCTTTGGAATTCCTGAGCCTGTTACACAAAGCAGGTGACTCTGCGGCGCTCTTCCGGCTGCCCTGAAGGCGCATGCAGAGGCCGCCTGCTCCTGGGGCACACCTGTGGCAGACCCACTGGTGGCCGACGCAGGCGCCCCTCTGCTCAGTGCCCGCTGGGAACCAACCAGGGCTGCACTGCCTGTGGGGTCTCTGCCCTTGCCAGGCAGTTCGCACCCACGCAGGCAGCGATGCCGCTCTGCCGAGGGCTCACCCCTGCACTTTAACAGCAGCTTTAGTTCAAGCGCCCCTTCAGACCGTGGCCCCCACCCGTGTCACACTTAAAAGATGTCCCGAGTGCTCCCCCAGAAGGGGCTACCTCCTCTTAACCCAGTCCAGTCCTCACATCCTTCCTCAAGGCCGACACAGAAAGGAAATGACCAAGGGGACAGGCAGCACAGCAGGCAAACAAAACATAGAGTCCGTTTCTCAGCGTTCCCACCTTCCCCCACCACGCCAGCAAACCTCGCGTGGCTTACACTGGCCTCACTGGGTCCATTCTTACCATCTGCTCCCACTCTCAAGAAACTAACAAAAATGTGGGGCCGCGCAATAGTACAGCAGGAAGGGCATTTGCTTTGTACACGGTTGACCCAGTTTCCATCCCTGGTATCCCATATGGTCCCTAGAGTACCACCAGGAGTAATTCCTGAGTGCAGAGCCAGGAGTAACCCCTGAGGGGCCGGAGTGATAGCACAGTGGGTAGGGCATTTGCCTTGTATGTGGCTGACTTGGGTTCAATACCTGGCATCCCATATGGTCCCCTGAGCACTGCCAGGAGTAATTCCTGAGTGCAGAGCCAGGAGTAACCCCTGAGGGGCCGGAGTGATAGTACAGCGAGTAGGGCATTTGCCTTGTATGTGGCTGACTTGGGTTCAATACCTGGCATCCCATATGGTCCCCTGAGCACTGCCAGGAGTAATTCCTGAGTGCAGAGCCAGGAGTAACCCCTGAGCATTGCTGGGTGTGACCCAAAAAACAAAAAAAACCCCAAACTAAAATGTATCCGTTATGGGGCCGGAGCGATAGCCCAGTGGGTTGCACGACCGGCCTGAGCACGACCTGGGTTCGATCCCGGCATCCCATATGGTCCCCTGAGCACTGCCAGGAGTAATTCCTGAGTGCAGAGCCAGAAAGAAACCCCTGAGCGTCGCTGGGTGTGACCCAAAAAAGCAAAACAAAAAATAAAGTATCCGTTAGGACCACACATGGCTTTCTTTGCTCAGGGCTGGGAGACCGCAGTTGGTGCTGGGCACAGAGCCTCAGGTGGCTGCCTGCAAGGCAAGGGCTCGCCCACTTACTGCAGCCAGAGCTCCTTTGTCTCCCCCCGCCCCAGCAGCTACATTCCTCCCAAACACACCTGATCTCACAGGGGTCTAGAACTGCTTATTTTATTATTTGTAAAAAGTGAAGCCTGGGGTAGGGCCTAGCCTTACACTTGGCCTACCCAAATTTGACCCCCCAGCACTCCACATCTAAAACATGCCATGAGCGATCCCTGAGCACAGAGCCAGAGGTCCTAAGCACTGCCAGGTATGGCTCCAAAATAAAAACAAAGTAAAGCCAAAGGGCCAGAGAGTCAACACAATGGGCAGAGTGCTTGCCATGCACTCAGCCAATAGGTTCAATCCCATAAGAGAGCGAGCCCTGCACCCTGCACAGAGCCAGGAGTGAACCCTGAGCACCACCATGGAGTGGACTCCCCCTCCCCAAAGTGAAGCACTCTTTGAGCTACCCTGATTTTAAGCAAAGACCTCCGTGAGGCCTGACCCTCTGGCCTTCCATCCCCCTTTTTTGCTCCCTCTACCACACAAGTTCCTGCCTTGGGGTCTTCAATGCTCAGGGGTTATGCTCCTGGCGGTGCATGAGATGCCAGGGGATCAAACCTGGGTCGGCCACGTGCAAAGCAAATGCCTTACCTGCTGTGCTATTGCTCCGGTCCTGGGGTCTTGACTGTAGTCCCCCTCCATAAAACATGAGCGACACTCTCCCTCCTAACTCAAGGGTCCTTTATTCCTTCCCCAGGTCTTCCCTCATCTGTCACCTCATCGGAGATCTCTGGTCATTTAAACAAGATAGCACCTTCTCGCTTTTAAAGTTCTATTTTGCATTATGGGCCACTTAAAGGAACATGTAGTAAAGGGATCAAACCTGGGCCTCCCTACACAGCAAATGCTCCAGCCCTTCCAGGCATCTTCCCACACCCTCACTTCCTTCTATCCATTCCAGGGAACTCATCACTTTTGGCATCTTGGACAGAGGTCTCCCTAAAATTCTAAGCTCCCCGTGAGCTGGACCTAACTGCTATAGCCCCCAACACGTACAAAGGGCCAGGCTAGCAGATTACTTGCTGCCTGGCCCTACTGAGCACGGGGATTGGTAGTTAAGGGAGTCTGCGAGGGTGAGAATGTGAGCCCGTTGGGTAGAAGCACAAAACTCCAGACATCGGGCGAGAGGGCCCAAAGGGCGGCATGACACGTCAGAGCCCAACTCCAGCCCTGGCACCACTGGGTGGGGGCCTCCTCCCCAAATAAGAAAATCCTCCCAAATCAAAAAGCTAGACATCAGAATAAAACCGCGGGGAAGGAAAAGAAAGGCTCCCCGGGTGGTGAGCGTGTGGCCCAATACCCAAAGTCCGAAAGGGCCGAAGGGGGAATTGCGCCAAGGAAGAGAGATCGGGAGCAGTTGGGCGCCCAGACACTTTTTTCCCCAACCCGATCATCCTAGGACAAGCACTGACAGGCGGCCGAGGGAGCGTCTGTCCCCGGACTGGTCCAGGCTACAGACCCCCTCCTGTGCTCAGACCGTCCCCACGGCCTCTCCCTGGCTTCACAGAGGCCCAGGAGCCCTCGGCTGAGCTCCCGCTCACTCCCCGGGTCCCACCCCGCGAGACGCCGGTCCGCGACCCTCCCCAAGCCCCGCCGGCCGCCCCCTCGCCCACCTTTCTGGTCCCGCTTAGACTTGGGCATCGCGCTGCAGACACGTGCGGCGGAAGGCCGGGCTGCTTGTGAGGACCCCGCCGGCGCAGGGGCTTCTGGGACAGGCGGCGGGGGCTGCCCTCGCGCGTGCCTGACTCGCCGCCTTCACCGCTCCGGCCCGAGACGGCCGCCCGCGAGCCTCCCGCGTTCTCGGCCGCAGTTCCCGTGCGTGTATATGTCTGTGCCTAGAGCGCTCCCCGGAGGCCGCCTGGCGGACCCGACTCGATGGCTCAGCGGAGGCGGAGCAGGGACAGCGCGGCCCCGACTCGATGGTTCAGCGGAGGCGGAGCAGGGACAGCGCGGCCCCGACTCGATGGTTCAGCGGAGGCGGAGCAGGGACAGCGCGGCCCCGACTCGATGGTTCAGCGGAGGCGGAGCAGGGACAGCGCGGCCCCGACTCGATGGTTCAGCGGAGGCGGAGCAGGGACAGCGCGGCCCCGACTCGATGGTTCAGCGGAGGCGGAGCAGGGACAGCGCGGCCCCGACTCGATGGTTCAGCGGAGGCGGAGCAGGGACAGCGCGGCCCCGACTCGATGGTTTCGCGGGGGGCGGAGCCGGGGCGCAGGGGCAGGCCGGGCCGGCGGCGGGCGGCGCGCTCAGAGTCATGGCGGCCGCGGCTCTGCCCGTCCGAGTCTGCCTCTGGGCTGCGCTGCTCGTCCCCGCGGCCGCCGTCTACGAAGACCAAGTGGGCAAGTTTGATTGGTGCGTACGCCCGGGGTCTCGTCGGGAAACGGGCGGTTCGGTGCGCAGCTGTCCTGCCGGCCGTCTCGGGGAGCGGGTGGTGATCCCGCCGCAGGAGCCGCTACCTGTCGCGCCGGGCCCAGTGCAGAATGAAACGCGTGAGCCCCTGCCCAGAAGCTCAGGGCGCTTTACGGGTGCATTCCGCTCGGGGAGTCCCCGTCTCCCGGATTGACGGGGTTCATGGGGCTGTATGGGGGGTGTTCCCATTGACCTCGCTCAGCCCTTACCATAAAACGTTTGCTTTGCAAGCCAAAGTAAAAGCACAAACAGTTTTGGGGGAGGTTGACAGTAGGGCCTTGAAGAGCCTGCAGGGGAGCCTCGGTGTCGGTCCAGGTGTGACTGTGGGTCGCTGCCCGTGAAGCCATTCAAACCTGCTGGGCTTGGTCAGAGGTCGCGGCTTGCTCCTCCTCCTGCTGCGGGCACCTCCTGTCCTACTCTCCTGCTGGATGAACGAACTCTCTTTCCTCCATAAATTGGCATTTCCTGTGACGAGGGTGAAGCTTGTGAACAGGTCGTGGATTTATACGCAGCTCTGAGCTGCGTATAAATCCTACCCTCCATTCCGGTCCAGCCTTGCCCTGGACTTGGAACTGGACTTCCCAGGCGTCACATTTGCGAGGTCTAAGCGGTGTCCCTCATTCTCTCATATTCTCTGTCTCCTCCTCTCACTGCCCACTCCCGCCTCCCTCCTTCCTTCTCTGTCCTCTCTCTGTCGTCCACCCACTGACTCTTAGTCACGGAAATGGCCTACCTTTGTTTGAATCTCAGTTTTGCCACATAAGGGTGCTGTGATCTTGGGAAAAGTCACTTCATGTCATGTCCATCGGTTTCTCTTACGTGTAGAATGTCTTTAGTAACAGTCCATAACCTTGTGTAATAGGTGTGAGGATGAATAAGATAATATCTTTCAGTTGCTTAGTGCCAGACCTGGCTCATTGATCACAATCAGTAAACGTCTATTTATTATTATTATTATTATTATTATTATTATTATTATTATTATTTTGGGTCACACCCGCGACGCCAAGGGGTTTCTCCTGGCAGTGTCGGGGGACCATATGGGATGCCGGGATCAAACCCGGGCGGCACAGGCTGACCACGTGCAAGGCAAATGCTCTACCCGCTGGGCTATCGCTCCGGCCCGATGTCTCCTCTTTATCGAAATCTTTTCTATGTTAGATAATTTTTTTTTTTGCTTTTTGGGTCACACCCGGCGGTGCTCAGGGGTTACTCCTGGCTCTGCACTCAGGAATGACTCCTGGCGGTGCTTGGGGGACTATATGGGATGCCGGGGATTGAACCTGGGCCAGCATAAGCTGGCGCGTGCAAAGCAAACACCCTACCGCTGGGCTGTTGCTCCGGCCCCTCTCTCTGAACTTTTTCGGTACATTTATATATTTTTTTCTGTGATTTAGGTGCTTGGGGGTTGCCCCTGGTAGTGCTGTGAACCGTGCAGTGCCAGGAGTCAAATCTGGGACTCCTGCATGCAAAGATACACGACAGCCCTTTGAGTTTCCCCCTGGTCCATTTATGTATTTGTGACATCTTCTACAATGAGGGGCCAGAGCCATAGTATGGGGAGGGTGTTTGCCTTGCGCTAGCCAACCTGGATTCCATCCCTGGCATCCCATACAGTCCCTGAGTACCACCAGGAGTAACTCTTGAGTGCAGAGCCAGGTGTAACCCTGAGCATCACCGGATGACCCCCAAAAAGCAGGAAAGAAATGTCCTATAAGCTCTCTCTTTTTTTTTTTTTTTGCTTTTTGGGTCACCCCGGCAATGCTCAGTAGGTTACTCTTGGCTCTGCACTCAGGAATTACTCCTGGCAGTGCTCGGGGAACCATATGAGATGCTGGGGATTGAACCAGGTCGGCTGCATGCAAGGCAAAAGCCCTACCTGCTGGATTATCACTCCGGCTCCTCATTTCTTATTATTAGCAGCCTAGTTTTCTTCTTTTTTCTTTCTTTTTTTTTTTTTTTTTTTGGTCACACCCGGCAATGCTCAGGGGTTTCTCCTGGCTCTGCACTCAGGAATTACTCCTGGCGGTGCTCGGGGACCATATGGGATGCCGGGGGATGGAACCCGGGGCCAGCATGGGCGGCGGGTGCAAGGCAAATGCCCTACCCCTCTGGGCTATCGCTCCGGCCCCCTAGTTTCTTTTTGATTTTGATTTTGGACCATGCCAACTGTGCTGAGGGCTTATTTCTGACTCTGTGTTAGGGGACCACACCTAGTGGTGCTCAGAAGCCATATGTGGTCCCAAGGATACAACCAGCTGCATGCAGGCAAGAGCCTAAGTTTCTCTTTTTTTTTTTATTGTTGTGTTGTTGTTTGTTTTGGGATCACATCCATCTGTGCTCATGATTTCCTCCTGGTTCTGTATTCAGGAATCACTCCTGGCCATCCTCAGGGAACCTGATGGGCTCAGGAACCATGTAAGGTATTGGGGATTGAGCCCAGGTCAGCCGTATACAAGCTAAGCGCCTTATCTGCTATACTATCTCTACTGCCCTAATTCCTTCTTTCATTTATTTATTTTAGCGATTTTCAGGTTGCCTCTGGCTCTGCACGCAGAAATTACTCCTGGCGGTGCCGGGGACCATATGGGATGCTGGGGATTGAATTTAGGTCAGCTGCCGGCAAGGCCAGCATCCCTTCCTGCTGTACCATTGCTCTGTCCCCGCCAATTTTTCTCTCTTAAAAGTGGATTGGGGCTGGAGCGAAAGCCCGCGAGTAGGGCGGTTGCCCGCGGGGCGGCCTTGGCGGCCTGGGTTCGATCCCGCATCCCATTGGGTCCCGGCACCGCCAGGGTGATTCCGAGGCAGAGCCAGGAGTAACCCCTGAGCATGCGCGGGTGTGACCAGGGGGAGGGGCCCGCGGCCCGAGTTCGATCCCCAGCATCCCATATGGTCTTCCAAGCATCGCCAGGAGTAATTCCTGAGTGCAGAACCAGGAGTAACCCCTGAGCATGGTCAGGTGTGACCCAAAAGAAAAAAAAATGGATTGGAGATTAGGGTGCTAGAACATGCACTTTGCATGCAGATACCCAGGGGTTCCCCTTCCCCTTCCGGAGAAAAAGAAAAGTGCACCTGGCCGAGCACTTCCTTAGCTAATGGTTCTCCCCCTAAGGTGGATCTGGGGCTGATCTCCTGGTGTGCAGTGCAGTTCTGCTCCTCAGGTGTTTGGGGCATTGATGGCTCTGACTCCTGTATTTCCCTGTGCTCTTTTCCTCAGGAGACAGCAGTATGTCGGGAAGCTCAAATTTGCCTCCTTGGAATTTTCCCCTGGATCTAAGAAGTTGGTGGTGGCCACAGAAAAGAATGTGATTGCAGCATTGAATTCTCGGACTGGGGAGATCTGTGAGTGCCGGTGGTGGAATAATGCGGATGGTGACCAGAGATGAGCAAGGGCCTATAGTTGGGGCTCGGGAAGGAACTCAGAGCGTTGGGGTGCCCTGTGTACCATGTCCAGAACTGCATGCTATCCCAAGCATTGCTGGAAATGACCCCCAAAACACAAAGACTGGAGATAGTACAGTGGATAGGGTGCTTGCCACACATGCGGCTGACCTGAGTTTGATCCCCAGCATCTGCATATGGTCTCCTGAGAAGCGCCAGGAGTGATCCCTGAGCAGCTGAGCCAAGTCTGAGTACTGCCAGGTGTGGTTCAAAAAGAACCAAAATCCCAAACAAAGAGCAGAGTGGCTTTTGTCTCTGAAGTCTTCCTTGCTTATTCCCACGTTAGGGAGAAGTGAATCAAAAGATTTCTCTCGGACCGAGGGGGAGGGAGTAGGCTTCTTGCCTTGCACGTGGGCAATCTGCATTCACTCTCTGGCACCACGTATGGCCCCCACAGCCGCTCTGGAGTCATCCCTGAGCACTGCTGCTCCCTACCCCCAACAAAACAAAAGTGAGGTATCTCTTAGAATGGGGAGAGGTCTCCAAGGGTGGAATACGGGCTTTGTGAGTGAACTTTGGATTTGGCCCCAGAACTTCATGTTCTTCAAGCTCCATCTCTTATGAACCTGAAAGGAACAAAACCCAAAAGATGCATCTCACTTACTCTAATACATGTGCCTTTGTTTTTTCTCCCTTTCCTTCATGTATTCTTTGTGAAATTTTTTGCTTTTGTTTTGGGACAACACCTGGCAGTACTCAGAAGCTACTCTGAGTATGCAGTGCTCAAGGGTCCCTCCTGGCAGCCCTGGGGGACTTTGTTTGGGGATTGAAATTAAGGCTCTGCATGTAAGGTCCTCTGAGACACCTACTCACCCTGAGGGTGGCCCTGAGTAGAACTCTTATAAATATTCATATTAAATGTGAGTTTAATGTATCTCTCTGACTGGCCTTTCTTGCCTTTTTATTCCCTCAGCTCGAGGCCTTGTATGTTTTTAAATAAGTTATCACAAGGCCTACTTTTGCATTGGGTTCGATCCTCGGCATCCCTTATGGTCCCCCAAGCACCGCCAGGCGTAATTCCTGAGTGCAGAGCCAGGAGTAACCCCTAAGCATTGCCAGGTGTGACCCAAAAAGGAAAAAAAAGACCCACTTTGTGCCGATGTGTGTGTGCTCTTCTGGGGTGGCCATGGGAACAGGAGGTGGGGAGACGGGCTGGGGCACCAGAGGTTCCTCGCCGCCCTGCCCCTTTCATGGCCTGGGGAGTGGTAGTAGATGCTCGTTTTGTTCTCTGGAAACCAAACCAGACACTGCCATGCAATTGAACACTAGGATGATTCTTGCACCCGTTTCATGGGTGCCGTCCTGGGGTCCTAGTAGTGCCTGACTCTTGTGTCTCCCAGTGTGGCGCCATGCTGACAAGGGCACAGCAGAAGGGGTCGTGGGCGCCATGCAGCTCCATGGACAGGGTAAGCAGCACCTGTCTTCTCTCTGTTCTGGTGTCGGCTCCCTCCGCTTGTTGGTTCCTTCCTTTGACAGAGTGTGCGGGGGTTGGTGGTGGGTGAGGCATGGGGTGCTCCTACTCAGAAAGAACAGGGATGCAGATGTCTTTCAGTTTGCGCCTGTCTCCAGAGGTCAGGCCACCGCTCACAGTCCTGGGGGCTGCAGAGCGCCAGCCTGGGCGGTGACTTCACCTTGGCCATTTCTCTTTCAGATGCCATCACGGTGTCCAACGGTGGCCGGATCATGCGTTCCTGGGAGACTAATATCGGGGGCCTGAACTGGGAGGTCACCTTGGACAGTGGCAGGTAGCGGGCTGGACACACTGTATTCTGGTTTGCTTTGCTTTGCTGGAACACATATTAGCATGGGCAGCGACTCTGGGACTCTCGCTTTTCCTCCGGGAACTGCGCGAGCATCAAAAGACACTTAACCATCCAGTCTTTGTTGTTCTTATAGTTAGAGAACAAGTGTTTACTATGCAAGCATTTGTTTATTTTTGATCAATTGGGGGCGTTAGTGGTACTGGGCCACATCTGGTAATGCTCAGGGGCTCCTTCTAACTCTGTGCTCGGGGATCCTTTATGGTGGTGCTGCGGGGCGAGCAGTGTGGGGGATGGACCTGGGTCGGCTGGATGCAGGACCAGCCCTTACTACTCGCTGTACTATCTTTCCAGCCCATTGCCAGCATCTCACAAGATAGATGTGGAAGCCCCAGGGGCAGGCAGGCACATTAGATGATTCGGGGTCAGGGGCGCGGCGCTGCTGTGTGTTGGCTCTGTGGACTCCCGCAGGGCTAGGAGTAGGATCCAGGTGTCTGTTTGCTGCCCTTGGAGCTCCCATGTTTGTGCTCTGGACAATGCTTCCGAGGGGCTCGCACTCACTGGGTCCCTGTGCTCAGTTTCCAGGCTCTCGGGCTGAGTGGGCATGCAGGGCGCAGTGCGGTACATCGCAGTCCTGAAGAAGACGACACTCGCCCTCTATCACCTCTCCAGTGGGCACCTCAAGTGGGCAGAACATCTCCCGGAAAGGTAAGTCTGCATTCCCACCAGGCTTACTAGGTCCCGACCTGAGCCACCCCTGGAGTTGAGAAAGCTGATAGCAAAGGGGCGAGAGCTGCCAGAGCAGGGCACCAGCCCTCCCTGTGCTCACAGTGCTTTCGGGGCCTCTGTTTCAAGGCTTACTGAACCTCTGGTTCAGGCTAAAGATGAGAGCAACTCAGGAGGAGCCTAGGGTGGTTGCCGACTAGGGTTTGAGACAGTTTCCAGAGGTACAGATGGTGAAAAGCATCTGCGAAGCAGCGGGGGGGAGGGGTGGAAGAATGAAAGCATTTGGTTAGGTCAGTGGGCCCACAGACTCCAGGCAGTCTGCCAACAGGCCTGTCACTTACCTGACTGGTTTTAGCTGCTGACTGGTCCAGGGTGAGAACCATTGACGTTACTCTCCACTGGGCATTTTCAGAGTTTAGCGCATGGATCAGAAACTATTTATTTATTTATGTGTTTATTTACTTATTTATTTATGTATTTTTTTACTTATCTATCACCTATCTATCATCTAATCTACCTCCCTCCCTCCTAACCTACTTACCTACCTAACCTACCTACCTAACCTACCTACCTATCTACCTAACCTACCTACCTACCTACCTACCTACCTACTCTACCTAGCTTCCTACCTACCTACTCTACCTACCTACCTACCTACCTGCCTAAGCCCTACCTACCTGCACCCTACCTACCTGCACCTAACCTACCTACCTAACCTACCTAACCTACCTACTACCTGCCTGCCTACCTACCTACCTACCTACCTACCTACCTGCTACCACCCTACCTACCTACTACCTACCTACCTGCCTGCCTACCTACCTGCCTGCCTACCTACCCACCTACCTGCCTACCCTACCTACCTACCTACCTACCTACCTAACCTACCTACCTACACCTACCTGCCTACCTACCTACCTACCTACCTACCTACCTACCTACCTACCTACCCCTTTTAGGCCATACCTGGCAATGCTTGGGGCTTACTCATGGCTTTGCATTCTTTTTGTGTCACACTCAGCAATACTCAGAGCTTATTCCTGGCTCTGTACTCAGAAATTATTTCTGGGGACTGGGCGATAGCACAGTGGGCAGGGCATTTGCCTTGCACACAGCTGACCCGGATTCGCTCCCTGGCATCCTATATTGTCCCCGAGCACCACCAGGAGTAATTCTTGAGTGAAAAGCCAGGAGTCGCTTGAGTGTCTGCAGGTGTGACCCAAAAAAGCAAAAAAAAAAAAAAAAGAAAAAAAAAAAAATTATTCCTGGTGGTGCTTGGGGACCATAGGGAACACACCTGACAGGGTTTTGGGGAACCATATGAGGTGCAGGGAATTGATCCCAGGTCTGCTGCATGCAAGGCCAGGCTCTACATGCTGTACTATCACTTTCCTCCAAACTCAAGTCTTTTTTTTTTTTTTTTTCTAGGTCACACCTGGCAATGCTCAGGGGTTACTCCTGGCTCTGCACTCAGGAATCACTCCTGGCGGTGCTCAGGGGGACCATATGGGATGCCGGGGATCGAACCAGGGCCGCCATGGGCTGGCGCGTGCAAGGCAAACGCCCTACCCGCTGGGCTATCGCTCCAGCCCCTCAAGTCTTTTTTTCTTTTTTGGTTTTGGAGCTGTGTCCAAAAAATATTCTCCGTGTGTGTACTATCATGCAGTACCCAGAAACTCATTCTTGCTCCCCCTTGGCTTTTTAGATCACGTCTGGCAATGTTCAGGGAATATTGTTGACTCTGCACTCAGGAATTACTCCTGGTGGTGCTCAGGGGACCATATGGGATGTTGGAGATCGAACCAGGGTCTGCTGCGTGCAAGGCAAAAGCCATCCCCACTGTGCTATCACTTTGGCCCCCAGAAATTCATTCTCATGGGGCGTAAGACATCTGTGTGCAAAGCAGGTCTGTTGCCATGGAATTGCTGGACATGTAATGTGGTGGGTTTACCTTTAGGGGGCAGTAGTGTATCACTGGTTGATGCTTTGGGGCCTGTTGCTGCGTGCTGTTTGCCGCTTCCATCTGGTTATTTAGGGGACCATACCCAGCAGTACTCAGGGCTCACTCCTGCTCTGCGCTCAGGGGTCATTTCTGGCAGTGCGTAGGGTTGACTTCTGGCTGTGCTCAGGGATCATTCCTTTGGGCTCAGGGGACTGAAAGGGTGCCCAGGGGGGAGTGGGAGGGAACCGGGTAGTTGGTGGTGGGAAATGGGCACTGGTGGAGGGATGGGTGCTGGAACACTGTATGACCAAAACCCAGGTATGAACTTTTTAATTGTGTATCTTTGTGATTGTGTATCTCACGGTGGTATAATAAAATACTTAAAAAAAAAAAACAAGAAAAAGAAAGGGTGCCCGGGATTGAACCCAGGTCACCCAGGTATAATACAAGTGCCCTGTTGCTCTGGGCCTCACATCTTTACTTTTCTATGAAAAGCTAGCAATCAGTGTTGTTCTTCTCTTTCTCTCTCAGGGGGTCGATTTGTTGTTGTTTGGGTTTTGGTGTTTGGGCCAAATCTGGCAATGCCCAGTGCTTATTTCTGGCTCTGTGCTCAGGGGTCACTCCTTTGGATGCTTGGGGGACCATATGTGGTATTGAGGATCCACCTGGGGTCAGCAGTATCTAAGGGAGGCACCTCAACCCGTGTACTCTCTTTCTTTCTGGTCCCAAGAAATTGGGTTTGTAATATATAAAGTCTCAGGTCTAAGTGTTAATGTTTAGTTTAATTTGGATTAAGAAAACACAGAATGGTTCTGGATAGTACATCAGGTAAGGCACTTGCCTTGCGTGTGGCCAACCCAAATTTGAGCCCCTCTACCACATATGTCCCCTTAAGCACTACCGGGAGTCATCCCTGAGCACTGCCAGGTACATTCCCAACCCCCAAACAAAATCATAACCACATACACAGAAACAAGCCTGTGAGCCAGACCACTGATTTAGAGGCTGCTATTCTGTGGCGCCTGGCTCTCTCTGACAGCCTGCTTAGGGAAGTCAGCAAGGTCGGCGCTGTCTGGTGGTTGATGCTCTATTCCCCTGCCTCCCCCTTTCTCAGCGACAGCATCCATTTACCAGATGATGTATTCCTACGGCTCTGGGGTGGTGTGGGCCCTCGGAGTGGTTCCTTCCAGCCACGTGAACATCGTCAAGTTCAATGTAGAAGACGGAGAGATCGTGCAGCAGGTATGAGCAGGCGCCTGTCTCAGGAGCCGTGAGCGGGGCCGGGGGTGGACAGAGCCAGTCTCTCCAGTGGGGACCCTGCGCTGGTGCCAGGCCCATTTCTGTTCCCTGGTCCTGGTAGGCTTGTAGGTCGCCTTCCCATCCAGCCCTTTAGAACTTTTTGCCTGGAGTGTTAAACTGCATAGTTCTGTCATTCCCTGAGAAATAACCCACTTGTGGCAAATGCAACAGAAAAAATGGCTTAGCAGAATGTTGGGTATCAGTAGTGATCTGGTGTGTTTTCCAGTGTCCTGAAAGCAAAATCCTGGCTGCCTCTGGCTTTGAAGGTTCTCTGGGAGCATCTGTGACTCGTGCCTCAGGCCCTGGGCGGCCTGTGGCAGCGGCGTGGAGAGGGAGAGGTGACAGCCTCACCGCTCAACTCTGTCTGCCCCACAGGTCAGAGTCTCCACTCCCTGGCTGCAGAGGCTCGCCGGTGCCTGTGGTGTGGTGGATGAGGCTGTCTTGGTGTGCCCTGACCCCAGCTCCCGGCCCTGCAGACCTTGGCCCTGGAGACGGAGTGGGAGCTGCGGCAGGTGCCCCTGCAGGTGAGAGCCAGGGTGGCTTCCCTGGCCGCTGGCCTTGCCCTTACCCAGGGTAATAGAGCCCAGGCAGTCTCTGGCCTGGACGAGGCATTAGGAGAAGTAGGTCACTCCTCTCTGCAGAGCCTGAATGGGAACTAGTGGGGCCGCCTGCCTCGCCTGACCTAGATTCTTTCACAGGCGAAATGCGGCAGAGGGTGCCAGCCCGGGTGGAACAGCTAGTGGTTGGCTTCTAGCCCTAACCTCTTATCTCCCTCTATTGATTGAGTTTGGACTTGGGTCAAGCTCCGAATTGCTCAGGGCCGACTCCCAACTGTGCTCACAGGTCACTCTTGGTGGTACTTGGGGGCAGTGTTGAGTATTGGAGATCAAACCAGGGCCGATCTGAATGCGAGGCAAACGCCTTAACCCTGGCGTGCTCTCTGCAGCCCCTAACTTTCTTTCCTATGTCCCAGCCCCTCGATTTAGAGTTTGCAAATGGATTCCAGCCCGGGTGCTGCCCACTCAGCCTAACCCAGTGGATCCTTCTCGGGCCCAGTTCTTTCTGCAGCTGTCCCCAGGACACTATGCCCTGTTGCACTACCGGAAGGGTGTCCTGAGTCTGCTCAAAAACTTCCCCCAGGTGAGCATGGGCTGGGTTCTACAACTGGGTGGCTGGGCTGTCAGGCGGCTAGGCTGTCAGGCGGAGACCCATCCTAGGAAGCCTTTGTTGTTTGTTTGTTTGTTTGTTTGTTTTTTTGTTAATTTGGGGGAATACACCCAGAGGTATGCAGAGGTTACTTGGGCTCTGGTGCCAGGGATTGAATCCTAGTCTGCTGCATGCAAGGCAAGTGCCCTACCTGCGTACTATCACTCTGGCCTTTGAATATCAGAACAGGTCCTTCAAATAGATGTTTTGCCATAAGAGGTTCACCAGGGGGATAGCCTAGAGCAGAAATGGAAAACTTTTGAGAACAAAAAAGGGTCTTTGAGAGGCAGAGTAAAAGTGTGCATTCTCCTGAGTCCACAGTATGTGGGGCCATCACTGTGAGCTTCCCTCTGGCCAGTGAGAGCAGCTGGGTTTAGGATTGGCCTGTGCATGTGTTGGAAGAGAGGAGAGGCCTAGTTTTAGCTTGGGGTGTGGGGATGGGCAGCAGGGGCCTCCCTCAGCTCTCATTTGCCCTGGTTGTTGTGTTCTGAAGTGGGGAGAGCTTCACCCTGCCCGGCTGAGGGGACTTCCCCTTCCTGAGAGGGAGGCCCCAGAAAGGGTCTCTTCTCCAGGTGATGTTTTGGAGCTAATGGCTTCTTGCTTCTGCTAGACTGTCCTTGTGAGCGTTGCCACCACTGGGGGAGAAGACCGTGGCTGCAGTCATGACCTGTCGGAGTGAAGCTGTGAGTGTTTGGGGCAGTGATTGGTGCTCCGCTGTCTTGCTCACTGCCCTGAGGACACAAGGAGAGGCATCTTGGCTCACGCAGTGGGAGATGGGCGGAGGCAGGTGGAGGATGAGTCTCATCCCATGTATAGAGAAACCTCCTCATCGCACATGCATGCTAAGGAGATTGAGACGTCATCGGCTCACCAGGAGACACACATACACAAACACACACGATAGTGACACGTGACATTCATTGGCTCACTGGGACACACACACTGCGTACACCGTGAGTCACACATACATACACACACACACACACACACTTTAGCGTGACACTGAGATGACATCTGCCAACACATACACACACACACACACACACACACACACACACACACGTGTGTGTGCGACCCTAAGGTGACATTCGTTGGCTCTGCTTGGGGCCTTGAGTGAGCAGGGAGGCTTGCCTTCTCCCCAGCACTGTAAAGACAGAGAAACCAACATGTCACGTGACTCTTCTTCTTTATCCTCTTGCCTGGCAGAAACCGAGTGGTGCTGAAGAAGTGTCTGTGGGGAACTTGGCCGAGAAGTCTCGACCCCAGGTAGGGTGTGATGCCAGTGCGCAGACTCAGAAGTCGGAGACTGCCCAGCCAAGTGGGGCTCTCTGTGGCTCTTCAGCGCATCTCCTGGAGTTCCTGGACCTGGAGAGGGAATTGCTGTTTGCAAAATTTGGGGCCACACCTTGCAGTGTTGGGGTGTTGTGTGTTGGTGGTTCAGTGCTTGGGGGCACTCCCAGAGGTATATGCTTGAGGACAGTCCTGGGGCTTTCATATAAAGCATGTCCTCTAGCAGTTAGAGCCATTTCCCTGGCAGGCTTTTCCTGGACTGTAAATCAAACCATTCCTGGGCCCAGAGAGGAGTCTAGCAGGTAAAGCCCTTGCCTTGCATGTGGTGACAGAAGTTTGGTCCGTGGCACCAGTTTGGTTCCTCTGAGCACTGCCAGGAGTGGCATCTGAGCATAGCTGGGAGAAGCCCTGGGTACAGCCAGGTATGGTCCTGACACCCGCCCCCCTCCTCCCCAAAAAAAAATAAAAACAGCAACATTTTCCTTTTTGGTTAGGAACTTAGAAAGTAAAAGCCTTGGAATTAGATGGGCCTCGGTTTCCCTGCGTCCTCTGGGATCCCAGTGGACAGTGGGGCTGAGTGGCTCTGTGCAGTTCTTGAAGCAGAGTGGCCCGAGGCCGGGGTCCTGTCCCATCCCTCTCTGTTGTGGTGTTGGGGGTGCTCCGCCTGCTTCCTGTCCTCAGCCTCTCCCTGCTTCGTGTCTGCTCCTGACACCAGTGCAGATGTGGTCACTGCGTCATCCAGGTTACATTTTCATCGTAGGACTGAGTTGCTCTTCGTGGATGTCCCCTTCTGGTCTGGGTCCTTTTTTTGGGCATTTGTCACCAGTCCTTGACTGCCTATGGGAGATCCCTCTGGTTGACCCTTGCCTCTGTGTCCCATTAGGACTCACCGACTTGCTTTAACCAGACCTATACCATTAACCTCTACCTGGTGGAGACAGGTCGGCGGCTGCTGGACACCACCATCACCTTCGGCCTGGAACAGAACGGCACTCGACCGGAGCGGGTGAGTGCGCCTCTCTGCGAAGCTCCGTCCTGTGGGCACTCGGCATGAGCCCCATTGCTACCTTGTGCCCTAGATTCAGGCTTTCTGGGTGTAGTCTGTCCCTCCCAAGCCACTGACTAGTCATCTGTCCTGTGAATGATAGTCATGAACGCTTTCATGTGCCGCTTAATGCTGCACCAGACTCTGTGCGTAGGAGCTTTTGAAAAATTATGCACTAGGGGCTGGTAGACAGGACAGCGGGTAGGATGTTTGTTTTGCCAACCTGGGTTCGATACTCGACATCCCATGTGGTCCCCTGAGCACCGGCAGGAGCAATTCCTGAGTGTAGAACCAGGAGTAACCCCTGAGCATTGCAGGGTGTGACCCAAAAAGCTAAATAAATAAATTTATTTTATTTATTTAATAAAATAAAAATTACACTCTAAATTAATTTGGGGGGCTTCCTCCAGTAGTCTGAAGGCTATACACCTGACAGTGTGAGGGAGGTTGTGCAGTGCCAGAGATTAGATTTGGGGTCCTGTGCAAACCAGACATAGGCTGCAGTACTTTGAGCCGCCTGCTTTAATGGAGCCCCACAATGGTCTAATTGATAAAGTGTTTATTCCTGTCCTCCTTTACAAATGAGGAAGTCACTTGGAGTGATTCAGGTTCCTATGCCAGGATTCTCAAGCTGTCAGAAATTTTTCAGAGGGTTGGAGCTATAGTCCAGTGGGTAGGGTGCTTGCCTTGCAAGCGGCTGACCCAGGTTCAGTCCCGGCATCCCATATGGTTCCCGAGCACCACCTGGAATCTGGGTGTGACCCAAAAAAAGACAGAAAGAAATTCTTCAGAACCTGTGCTGTGAAGACTGGTTTGCCTCTCTGCAAACCTCGTCATGTTCCTCAGCCTCTTGGCGGCTTTTCACCTCTGAAATGGAAAGTATATGATACCAGAGAGATAGTACAAGGATTAAGGTGCTTCCCTTGCATATGGCTGACCCTAGTTCAATCCCCTAGCACTACATACGATCTCCCAAGCACCACCAGGAGTGATGCCTGAGCACAACGGAATATGGCCCCAAACTGAAAAGAAAGTGACAAGTCTTAATCTTTGGCCCATTGTGGGGGGTTGTGATCAGAGCGTGAATGGCATGAAGCTGGAGGTCTGAGCTGGAGGCAGACACCATTGTTGTACTTGGTCCTGAGGACACACGTGACCTCTGGGATTCCAGGTAGCAGCCACATATATTGTTTCCCTGTCAACTTTCACCCTGACCTGCACCTCTGGGTGCCTTGGGAGCCCCCTGGGCTCTCACTCACTGCTGTGGTCCTGACTGTTGGGCCCACAGGTGTATCTCCAGGTGTTCTTGAAGAAGGATGACTCAGTGGGCTACCGCGCCCTGGTGCAGACAGAGGATCATCTGCTGCTTTTCCTGCAGCAGCTGGGTGAGCAGACCTCCTTCCTTCCGGGGCTTCGGGTTCAGGCTTCTGGGATGAGTTCAGGCGGTTGTGCCCTGAGGACTTTGCCCAGGGCCACTTTCACCAAAGTGCTCTCTAGCTTTTCTGTTCCTCTTTATTCTTGCCTATCTCATGCCCGCAAGGCTGGTTTTGTTTGTTTTTATATTGTGCTGGGGACAGAACTCAACCTCATTCATGCAAGACCTGCATTCCACTGCTGAGTCATGGCTAGCCCTGTCACCTTCTTTAGTAATGCTTCTGTGTGTGTGTGTGTGTGTGTGTGTGCTCTCACTCAGGCAAAGGGTGTGTGTGTGTTGGAACTGAACCATGGGTCTCACCCATGCAAGCGCATGCTCTCTGCACTGAGCCACAGACCTGTAATATTGGAGTCTCCTAGAATGTCTTTGGGAGGAACCGGGTGGCAGGCTGAGTGTAACCAGCGTTTGTGCAGCAGGGAAAGTGGTGTTGTGGAGCCGGGAGGAGTCGCTGGCTGAGGTGGTGTGCCTGGAGATGGTCGATCTCCCCCTGACCGGGGCACAGGCCGAGCTGGAGGGAGGAATTTGGCAAGAAGGCAGGTAGGTACAGCTGGTGGGCAGTAGGGCTACTGGGGGAGGGGGTTGCTGGCGAGCGTTTGGTTGTTGGGTCAACGATGTGGTCTCCTGGCTGATGACTCTGGCTGAGTGACTGCCAGTCTGTCCTGAATTAGCTCCGTGTTTCTGTAGACGACCCTACAGTTACAGGGCCAGAGTGTGTTTGACAGGGTTGGCCTGAGAATCCCCTCTAGAGTAGGAGGCTGAGAAAAAAGCTTTTTCACTCTATAGAGTAATAGCTTCCATTACCTGAGTACCTTGCATCTGTCAGGTACTGCAGCGGGCTCCAACCTCACGTTTTCAAAGTGACTGCCATAGCATCCTCGAGACAGGGCTGGGTTGATCCTGCCAGTAGAGCCCAGTGCCCTGTGTCCAGGAGATAGGGCTCTTGTTCTTCGGGTTCCATCCTGCCTCTCATCACCCCAACATGCCTGCTTCCCTTCCAGCCCTCATGTGGCTGTCCTACGGTTATTTATAAGAGCCCGTGGGCTGGGTGTCTTGCTAGGCACTGCACCTTTTCTTAAGCAGAGAATTAATTTAATGTTAATGTTTATTTTTGCCGCCTGGATCCAGCAATTCAAGGTAAACAAACTCTGCTTTCAGCCACTTGACTGCTTGCTGCCTGCCCACGTGGCCCGCTTCTGGTTCATTGCTTTTCTTGACCTGCATCACTCAGGGCCGCTGCTCTGTGTGCAAGGACCACTCTGACTTGCCCTTTGTGCTCGTCACCCCTTCTCTGCACTGAGGTTGATGGATTGAAACCTCGGCCTCACACATGCAAATGATGGAGTGAGAGGAGGTGCCTAGGCAATAGTGAGAGCAGCACTTTGTGTCTCCTGCATGGCGTGAAATGTATCTCTCATGCAGCTAGTCTCTGATAGTGCACTTGCTCCTTGTACTGATGAGAGCCCGGAGTCTAGAGGGTTCAATCACTCAGTGAACCCAAGGTCACTCAGCCTGTGGGGAGTGGGCTGAGATTCGATTCCAGGTTTGTCAGATCATTAGAATCCAGACACGTTTTCTGTGCCACTTGGCTTCAGCACTCAGAACCCATGGCAACAGCTGGTCTGTTGGGTGCAGGTTAAACACTCGACCAGACAGAGTGGGGGTCTTCCTTTTGTTGTCGTTTTGGGGCCATACTCATCAGAGCTCAGGGGCTACCCCCAACCTGTATTCAAGGGTCGCCCCCAGTGGTGTGGGGGGATGTCTGGGATCGAGGTCTACCTCCTCGTGCACAGCATGAAGGCATGCACTGTGTGTACTTCACCCGTCGGGCTCTGTTTCTGGTCCACTCATGGGAAATTGAAGCTCCTGTTCCCGAGACACGGGTATTGGCACTCCTGCACCCCCACGCCCTGCTCCCTCTTGTGGGTGGGTCATGGCACCGTTTCTGGATGTGGGGCTGTGTGATGGGGACCGTCACCGCAGGATGGTCTGCTGCATGGCTCATTCCTGACCACTTGGTCTCCCAGTTCTGATATGCAAGGCAGGGCAAGCCCACAGAGCCAGGTAAGTGGGTCCGGGAAGTTGCTGCTGGACCGAGCTGTGCCTGAGTGTGAGGTGAGGCTTCAGGCATAGGCCTGCTGCATGGGCTTGCTGTGGGGGCTGGCAGTGGCCCGAGAGCACCACAGGACAAGACCCCACGGTAGGGAAAGGAAGTCGCCCTCACTGGAAACACCGACCCTCACCTTGATGCCTTTTCCTCGACACCAGATGGCTTGCTGGGGATGTTCCTGAAACGCCTCTCTTCCCAGCTCATCCTGCTGCAGGCATGGACTTCCCATCTCTGGAAAATGTTTTACGATGCACGGAAACCTCGAAGTCAGATCAAGAATGAGATCAACATCGACAACCTGGCCCGAGATGAATTCAACCTGCAGAAGATGATGGTGATGGTCACTGCGTCAGGCAAGGTGAGGGTTCACACCCCTGGTTGCAGACCTCTGAGATTGCAGGAGTGGAAAGCTGAAGTTGTGCTGGGCGCGGTGTGCAAGCGGAGACCGTCATTCTGCGAGTCTCTAGAAGTCAGTTGTCTCTTGCAGCTGTTTGGCATTGAGAGCAGCTCCGGCACCATCCTGTGGAAACAGTATCTTCCCAGTGTGAAGCCAGACTCGTCCTTTAAGCTGATGGTCCAGAGAACCACGGCCCACTTCCCCCACCCACCACAGTGCACCCTCCTGGTGAAGGACAAGGTAAGGTCCCCAGTCACCTGATGCAAACCGAAACGATGTGGCTCTTTGGTACTTTACCTTTATGCTCAGGACCTGCTCCTGGCTCTTCACTCAGGGTTCACTCCTGGTGGGGCTCAGGGGCCAATTGCAGGTTTGGGGAGCAAACCCAGGTTGGCTGCATGCAAGCCAACTTCCCTACCCTCTACTATCTCTTCGGCACCTTTTTTTTTTCCTGTATGGAGGGATGAGGGACACAAAGTTATAATTTTATGAATTGCAGACTAGGTAGAATTTTGTGACTTCATTCTATTCATTCTTTTTTTTTTTTGCTTTTTTGGGGGTTACACCTGGTGATGCTCAGGGGTTACTTCTGGCGGTGCTCAGGGGGCCATGTGGGATACTGGGGATTGAACCCAAGTTGGTCGTGTGCAAGGCAAACGCCCTTCCTGCTGTACCATCGCTCCAGCCCCTTGTGGCTTTAGTTTAGCAGCAACAGGAAATGTGCTTGGTCAGCTCTCCTGGAATGGCTGCCCTGCGTGTCTGCTTGGTACCTGACATTTTTTTTTTTTTTGTGGGTCACACCCGGAAATGCTCAGGGGTTACTCCTGGCTCTTCGCTCAGGAATTACTCCTGGCGGTGCTCGGGGACCATGTGGGATGCCGGGATCGAACCGGTCAGCCGCGTGCAAGGCAAATGTCCTACCCTCTGTGCTATCGTTCCGCCCGGTACCTGACATCTTAACTTTTGATGCCCCGGACTGAGGACATCTCCAGTCTGTGCCTCATATGTGGGAGGTATGTGCTCTCCCTCATGGAGTGGGGTCATCTGGCTTGTTGTGAGGCTCTGCTGGGGTGGCGGGCCAGAGCTAGAACCCTCCATCCCTCCCGGGTACCTCATGAGCGGCTGGGCACAGGGGAGGCTTAGCAGCTCTGCCCCATGTCTGTGAGTCTCGGCACCTGGGAGGGATGGCGGGTTCTAGCCCTAGCCCGCCACCCCAGCAGAGCCTCGCAACAAGCCAGATGACCCCCCACTCCATGAGGGCAGCCATTTTCCACATCTGGACTTCCTTCTCGTCAGAATTCCACCCAGCAGACCAGCCTATCACAGCCCAGCTCACGCAGCCACAAGGTTCATCAATAAATGCTGTATTTAGAGGTGACTACAAGAGTATGCCACCTGCATGGCAAGCCTGGCAAGCTACCCGTGTCGTATTTGATATGCCCCAATACCAGTAACAATTATAGACCTCATTCCCATGACCTGATGGAATGGTTTGAGGCTCTTTATGTTCCTGGAGCAAGCAGATGCCCTTGGGCTCTACTAGCATGAGACAGGACATATGGAGATGTTACTGGTGCCCGCTCGAGCAAATCGATGATGAACGGGAAGACAGTGATACAGTGATGTGCTCTCCCACTGAGACATACCCCTCCGCTTGCCACTGGACCTTTTGACATGTTCCTCGCATGTCTTTGTCAATTCATTTTTCAAGGCAGCTTAATTTTTTTTTCTCTTTGTTTTGGGGCCACGTCCAGCAGTGCTCAGGGCTTACTCCTGGCTCTCTGCTCAGAGAGCACTCCTGGCCCTGCTCGGTTCGACCACATGGGGTTCTGGAGAATCATACCCAGGTGGGCCACATGCAGGCAGATGCCTTACCTTCACTACTGTCGCTCCCATGCCTGATTCTTTTCTTTTATGACATTAGCCTTGTGGACCGTGTACCTTTAGCCAAGACTTGATTATCCACAGAAGGCACAGATGAGGGTAATCCCTCACACTAGGCGGAAGCTCCAGCCTTCCAGACTTACCCTTGGGAGTGGCACCCTTATTATGTGGTTGCGTCTGATGGTGTGACCGCCTCTTTCAGGAGACAGGTTTGAGTTCTCTCTATGTCTTCAATCCCATCTTCGGCAAGTGGAGTCAGGTGGCACCCCCAGTGCTAAAGCGCCCCATCCTACAGTCTCTGCTTCTCCCCATCATGGACCAGGACTCTGCCAAGGTGCTACTGTTGATTGGCGATGAGTATAAGGTATATATCCCCCAAGGGCAGGAGTGAGTCCAGGCGGAATCTGGGCCAGGGGAGGAGTGGAGATAGCAGCTGGTGGGCTGCTGAGGGGAGCTGGTGTCTGCAGGGTGTCTCAGCACAAGCTGTTTCACTCTGGAGGGTTTGTTGAGCCTTATCTGGCTCTTTGCTCTGGAATCACTCCCGGCAATGCTCAGGGGACCATTTGATGCTGGGGATTGAGCTAGGCCTCCTGCATGGCAAAGCATAGCCCAACCAGGTTGAGCTGTCTCTGTTCCAGAGTTTCTCAATGGTACTGAGTTCTGACAGAGTTGAGTAGACTTGAATTGTTTACTTTTCCTGGGTGAGAGCTGATAATAAGTTGTATAGAACTCCTTAGAGAGCCCTAACCTTTCCTTGAAATCTTTTCTTGCACGATCTGGGATTTCTAAAGGTCACAGCATTCCCGGCCACTCGTAATGTCCTGCGGCAGCTGCATGAGCTCGCCCCTTCTGTCTTCTTCTACCTGGCGGATGCAGAGCAAGGACGGCTCAGTGGTTATCGACTTGAAAGGTAGGGAAGTGGTATCCTGGCAGAACCCTCTGACAACGGTACATGGGTGTTACCTGACTGGCTAGCTAAGAAGTGAGTGTATTGTTTGTTTCTTCCAAACTAGTATTGGCATTATTCTGATGTCTGACTCAGTGTCAGTAGTTTGTACTTACTAACTAGAAGCTAGTTGCTACCTGACAAGCATAGTTCTGGGTCCTATAGAAAGTACTATGCACAAGAAGCAAAATCTCTGGTACCTTCTTTCATTGTTTTTCTTTTTGGGAGTGGGCCACACCTAGTAGTGCTCAGGGGGCTGCTCCTGGCTTTGTGTCTCAAGAGTAGCCCCTGGCAGTGCTTGGAGACAATATGCTGTGCCAGGGATTTGAGCGGCTTATTCAGACTGGGGCCGGGATGCAAGGCGAGCCTTACACCCTCTGCTGTCTCCCCAGCCCTGGAACTTTCCTTTCCTGTTGCAGAGAGTTTTTCTTTTTCCTGGGGAGGGTAGATGATAAGTATGGGAGTTCAGAAATTAATGGCACTTTCTATAGGAAAATGGTGCTATGGATTGTCTCGCTCCTGTCCTCTTTTTGCAAGGCAGGCACCCTCCCTGCTGCACTCTCTCCAACCACTGATGCTATCTTTCCTTTACTCCCACCTTTCACCTCATATATCTTTCTTAATCCAGCTGTAACTTCCAAACTGTCTCTGTCTGACTGCATACTGCTGATTTTCTGGGAGGTGTGATCTCTGTCCTTGGGCTGGAAGCTCAGGACATGTCCAGCAGCAGTTTTCCCAAGGTTAAGTGCACGTTCCTCTCCCCTGTGCTAGGATCTCACTCACGGAGCTGAGTTGGGGGCTGACCATTCCCCCTGAAGTGCAGCACATTGTCCGGGTGAAGGGGGGGCGCACCAGCGAACATGTCCATTCCCAGGGCAGCGTGATGGGGGACCGCAGTGTCCTCTACAAGGTATGGCCCCGTCTGGCAGCAGACAGAAAAGCAAAGGGTCCTGGTTGATGATATTCAGTGAATCACTGACACCACTTGTTTAGATTCTGAAATGGGTGTAAGAAACCCTCCTCCAAGAATCGTGGCTGGGGCTGAGTGGCAACACCATAGTAGGGCACTTGTCTTGCCTGTGGTGATCCAGGTGTGGTCCCTGGCATCTCATATTATTTCCTTCTTTTTGCTTTTCGGGTCACACCCGGCAATGCTCAGGGTTAGCTCCTGGCTCTGCACTCAGGAAGTACTCCTGGCAGGGCTCAGGGGACCATATGGGATGCCGGGGACTGAACCCAGGACAGCCAAGTGCAAGATAAACGCCCTACCCGCTGTACTATTGCTCCCCCATACCATTTCCAGATCCCCTCCAGAAGTGATTCCTGAGTGCAGAACATGGAGTAAGCCCTGAGGCACTGCCCTAGAACCAAAAACAATAAAAGAATGGTTTCTAAACAGGCCGCCTTACTGGGCAGGCCAGCTGACCCCACCTCTGCTCCTGGACGTGCCATTGTAGTTCTATAGCTTTCTTCACTCACTTGATTATTTAAAAATTGTTTTAAAATGATTATTTAAAAATTGTTTTCACCAGTCCTAGAGGCTGGGGAATTATGGGATGGCTTGTGGGCCTCGTCTTGTAGTGCTCAGATTCTGCTCTCAGCTCTGAATTGTGGGTCTGTCCTGAGAGAGGTTTGCTCAGGGGTTCTGTGGTGTCAGGAATATAACCAGAGTTTGGCCAGATGCAAGACAAGTGCCTTATCCCTTGTACTGTTCTCTGGCCCTGAACCTTTCTCTTCTTTTTTTTTTCCTTGGGTCACACCGGCGATGCTCAGGGGTTACTCCTGGCTCTGCACTCAGGAATTACTCCTGGCGGTGCTTGGGGAACCATATGGAATGGCGGGGGATCAAACTCGGGTCGGCATTTGCCTGGCCGCTTGCAAGGAAAACGCCCTACCCGCTGGGCTATCGCTCCGGCCCCCTAACCTTTCTCTTCTTGTCCCCAGAGCCTGAACCCCAACCTGCTGGCTGTAGTGACAGAGAGCACCGATGCCCACCATGAGCGCACCTTCACCGGCATCTTTCTGGTGGGCGGTGTCACCGGGCGCATCATCCACTCCTCTGTGCAGAGGAAGGCCAAGGGCCCCGTCCACATCGTGCACTCGGAGAACTGGGTGGTGGTAAGGAGGGGCAGCAAACCTGTCACCCTCATGGTGGCTGAAGCGATAGGGCAGCGGGCAGGGAGCTTGACTTGCTCTTAGCTGACTTGGGTTCAATCCCTGGCAGTCCTTATGGTTCCTTGAGCCCTGTCAGGAGTGATCCCTGAGCGCAGAGCCAGGAGGTAAGCCCTGAGCACTGCTGGATGTGGCCCCCAAACAATGGAACAACCACAGACAAAGCCCCAGAAAGGGGGAAGGTGATCTAAGGGCAGTGGGGAAGGAAAGCGCGAGTAGCTTTGGCGGGGCTGTGGCTCGGGTAGAGCACTTGCCTTGCATGTGTTTGGGTAGTAAAGTCGGCAGCGGGGCGCTATCTCGGGTGAGCCTAGGGAGTCAGACTACTTAGGCAGGTCCAGCTCTTTCATTTCCTGCTCAGACAACCTGGAACTAGTGACTTTGGTTCTCTGTAATGTATCATCGCCAAAGAGGGATATAAAGAGATCGCTAGGAGAGATCCCTGAGTAGCTGAGCCAGGAGTAAGCCTCAAGCACCACTGGTGTGGCGTGACAATCCCAAAACCAAAAAGCAAAGAAAAGAAAGTACTGCAAAGCTTGGTGACAAGGAGGGAAAGTGGGGTGCCGGGTGACTGCTTTCTTTCCTGTCTATGTCGGTGTTGGCAAAGGGTCTTCCCTGACTCTGTTCCCGGTCTCGTGTCCGCAGCAGCTCAGCCCTGCCTAAGCTGCCTTCCTCTGTCTCTGCAGTACCAGTATTGGAACACCAAGGCGCGGCGCAACGAGTTCACTGTGCTGGAGCTCTCCGAGGGGCACCGAGCAGTACAACGCCACTGCTTTCAGCTCACTGGACCGCCCGCAGCTGCCCCAGGTCCTCCAGCAGTCCTACATCTTCCCCTCCTCCATCAGTGCCATGGAAGCCACCATCACCGGGGCGGGGGGCATTACCAGTCGGCACCTGCTCAGTGAGTCTGGGGGGCACCTCAGCAGGGACGGGTCCCCTCGGGCAGAGTGACCACCAGAGCAGAATAGTGAGGAGGCTGTTGTGCCAGCAGAAAGGATAGCTTAGATCACATTTGCTACCCGTAATAGAGAGTATGTCTCCCTTAGCCTTGATTGCTTTTGGGGCGGGAGGGGCGGTGGTCAGGGGACTGGATCTCCTAAGTGGTGCACGCTTGCTCCAGGCGGACTCCATGATTCAGTGCTGAGTTGGTCCGTCAGAACCTCACTCAGCAGTGCCTTGGGGTGGGCTCATGCAGTGCCAGGGATTGAACTTAGGACTTGTGCATGCCAGGATGCACTCCAGCCTCCAGGCACCCTCCCCAGTCCTTTGCCCTTGTTTCTGTGGCACCGCTTCCCCTGTTTCGGGTTTCACCTCATGTAGAACATGGAGCCCCGATGTCACTCCTGACCAGGTAGGCTCGGCCCATGCTGCAGAGACTGGCTGGGGTTAAGCCCACCCTCCTGTAGTCTTAAGTTTGGGCGTGTTGACTAATGAACAGGCTGCTCTGGCTTATTTTTCTTTCTTGTGCTGGCTTTTTGGTTTTGGGGTCATACCTGGCTTGGTGACAGGGGACCATGTAATGCCAGGAGTGCAGTTCGGGGGCTCTGACGTGGGGGGCTCCAGCTCACTAGCTTAGTTCCCCAAAGGTGAGTGGCTGGGGCTCTGACACACACTGGAATGCTCTTAATGTCAGTTAGGGGAAGGCAGTGCTGCGTGTTTGTTTATCTAGTTCAGCCCCACTGTCTTGAAGCTGGCTCTGTGTCCCTGCCCTAGCATTGATGTAGCACATGTGGTTGGTTAATGGCAGGGAGATGTGCTTCGGGGCCTGAGGGATGACTCACAGGGCCAGAGCGCAAGCTTTGCCTTTGGGAGCCCTGGGTCCAATCCCTGGCATTGCCTGCATGCTCCTCTGAGCACCATGGAACCAGCCCCCCAAGCACTGAGATGGGAATAAGCCAAAACAAAAACAAAGCTCCATTAGGTTGGGGCAGGAGTTGTAGGAGATTTTAGTGGCTTGCCGTGGTCTTCTCTAGCTGGTCTGCCTGTCGGGGCTGGAGAGAGCACATTGGGTAGGGAGCTTGCCTT